>JBBYHK010512791.1:0-13064 GCA_038382065.1 Adansonia grandidieri | reverse complement strand
GAAATGAGACAAACTTGGATACTCATTATAATCTCCATTCTTTTTGTTATGGGCACTACAATAATGTTCTCCACATTAGGATACACAATATTGATATTTTGGATTTGCGGGAAAAGCTTTTCTTTACATCATTTTCCTTATAATCAAATTTCATCCATGAAATCAGACAAACTTGGATACACGTAATAATCTCCATTCATTTTGTTATTGGGCACTACAATTATGTTCACCTTATTGGGATACATGATATTGATGCTTTGATTTGGCAAGAAAAGCTTTTCTTTCTAACATTATCCTTATAATTAAAGTTCATATATGAAATGATACAAACTTGGATACTCATTATAATCTCCATTTTTTTTTGTTTTGGGCACCACAATAATGTTCTGCACGTTAGGATATAGATATTAAAGCTTTAGATTTGTAAGAAAAGTTTTTCTTTCCGCCATCTTCCTTATAATTAATGTTCATTCGTGAAATAAGTCAAACTTGGATTCTCGTAATAATCGCCATTCTTTTCGTTATAGGCACTACAATCATGTTCTCCACATTGGGATACACGATATTGATGCTTGGGATTTGTAAGAAAAGCTTTTCATTCTACCATTTTCCATATAATTAATGTTTATCTATGAAATGAGTCAAACTTGGATTCTCATTATAATCTCCATTTATTGGGCACTACAACCATGTCCTCCACATTGGTATACACGATATTCATTCTTTCGATTTGCAAG
Source organism: Adansonia grandidieri (assembly GCA_038382065.1). Lineage (NCBI taxonomy): Eukaryota > Viridiplantae > Streptophyta > Magnoliopsida > Malvales > Malvaceae > Adansonia > Adansonia grandidieri. The sequence goes on along the minus strand of JBBYHK010512791.1, from coordinate 12,327 downwards.
AAAAGCTTTTCTTTCCATCATTTTCCTTATAATAAAATTTCATCTGTGAAATGAGACAAACTTGGATACACATAATAATCTTCGTTCTTTTTGTTATTAGGCACTACAATTATGCTCACCTCATTGGGATACACGATATTGATGCTTTGATTTGGCAAGAAAAGCTTTTCTTTTCAATATTATCCTCATAATTAAAGTTCATCTGTGAAATGAGACAAACTTGGATACTTATTATAGTCTCCATTCTTTTTGTTATGGGCACTACAATAATGTTCTCCATATTAGGATACATAATATTGACGCTTTGGATTTGCAAGAAAAGCTTTTCTTCACATCATTTTCCTTATAATCAAATTTTATTCATGAAATGAGACAAACTTGGATACACATAATAATCTCCATTCCTTTTATCATTGGGCACTACAATCATGTTCACCTCATTGGGATACACGATATTGATGCTTTGATTTGAAAAAAAAAAGCTTTTCTTTCCAACATTCTCCTCATAATTAAAGTTCATATGTGAAATGAGACAGACTTGGATACTCATTATAATATCCTTTTTTTTTGTTATGGGCACTACAATAGTGCTCTGCACATTAGGATACACGATATTGAAGCTTTGGATTTGTAAGAAAAGTTTTTCTTTCCACCATTTTCCTTATAATCAATGTTCTTCCATGAAATGAGACAAACTTGGATACTTGTAATAATCTTAATTCTTTTTGTTAAGGGCACTACAACCATGTTCTCCTCACTTGGATACACGTTATTGATGCTTTGGATTTACAAGGAAAGCTTTTCTTTCCACCATTTTCCTTATAATTAATGTTCATCCATGAAATGAGTTAAACTTGGATTCTTGTAATAATCGCCATTCTTTTTGTTATAGGCACTGCAATCATGTTCTCCACATTGGGATAAACGATATCGATGATTGGGATTTGTAAGAAAAGCTTTTCATTTTGCCATTTTCCTTATAATTAATGTTCATCCATGAAATGAGTCAAACTTGGATTCTCATAATAATCTTAATTCTTTTTGTGATGGAAACAACAATCATATTCTCCACATTAGGACATACGATATCAATGCTTGGGATTTGTAAGAAAAGCTTTTCATTCTGCCATTTTTCTTTTAATTAATGTTCATCCGCACAATGAGTCAAACTTGGATTCTCATAATAAACTCAATTCTTTTTGTGATGGGCACAACAATCATATTCTCCACATTGGGATACACGATGTTGATGCTTTGGATTTGCAAGAGAAGCTTTGTTTCCACCATTTTCCTTATAATCAAAGTTTATACGTGAAATGAGACAAACTTGGATACTCCTAATAATCTCCGTTCTTGTTGTGATTGGGCACTATAATCATGTTCTCCGCATTAGGATACACGATATTGATGCTTTGGTTTGGCAAGAAAAGGTTATTTCCACTATTTTTCTTATAATCAAAGTTTGTCCATTAGATGAGTCAAACTTGGATTCTCGTAGTACTCTCCATTCTTTTTATGATTGGGCACTACAATCATGTTCCTTGTAGTGGGATACATGACATTGATGCTTTGGATTTGCAAGAAAAGCTTTTTTTCCACGATTTCCTTTATAATCAAAATTGATCCATGAAATGATACAAACTTGGAATCTCGAAATAATCTGTATTTTTTTTGTGATTGGGCACTACAACCATGTTCTCCACATCGGTATACACAATATTCACTCTTTCGATTTGCAAGAAAAGCTTTTCTTTTCATCATTTTCCTTACAATAAAATTTCATCTGCGAAATGAGACAAACTTGGACACACATAATAATCTTCATTCTTTTTGTTATTGGGCACTACAATTATGTTCACCTTATTGGGATACACGATATTGATGCTTTTCTTTAGCAAGAAAAGCTTTTCTTTCCAACATTATCCTCATAATTAAAGTTCATCCGTGAAATGAGACAAACTTGGATACTCATTATAATCTCCATTCTTTTTATTATGGGCACTACAATATTGTTCTCCAAATTAGGTTATGCACAATATTGATGTTTTGGATTTGCAAGAAAAGCTTTTTTTTTACATCATTTTCCTTATAATCAAATTTCATCCATGAACTCAGACAAACTTGGATACACAAAATAATCTCCATTCATTTTGTTATTGGGCACTACAATTATGTTCACCTCATTGGGATAAATGATATTGATGCTTTAATTTGGCAAGAAAAGCTTTTCTTTCCAACGTTATCCTCATAATTAAAGTTCATATGTGAAATGAGACAAACTTGGATACTCATTATAATCTCCATTTTTTTTTGTTATGGCCACTACAATAATGTTTTGCACATTAGGATACATGATATTGAAGCTTTGGATTTGTAAGAAAAGTTTTTCCTTCCACCATTTTCCTTTATAATCAAAATTGATCCCTGAAATGATACAAACTTGGAATTCATAATAATTTCTATTTTTTTTATGATTGGGCACTACAACCATGTTCTCCACATTGGTATACACGATATTCATTCTTTCGATTTGTAAGAAAAGCTTTTCTTTTCATCATTTTCCTTACAATAAAATTTCATCTGTGAAATGAGATAAACTTGGATACACATAATAATCTTCATTCTTTTTGTTATGGGCACTACAATTATGTTCACCTCATTGGGATACACGATATTGATGCTTTGATTTGGCAAGAAAAGCTTTTATTTCCAACATTATCCTCATAATTAAAGTTCATCCATGAAATGATACAAACTTGGATACTCATTATAATCTCTATTTTTCTTGTTATGGGCACTACAATATTGTTTTGCACATTAGGATACACGATATTGACGCTTTGCATTTGCAAGAAAAGAATTTCTTTCCACCATTTTCCTTATAATTAATGTTCATCCATGAAATGAGACAAACTTGGACACTTGAAACAATCTCCATTCCTTTTGTTATGGGCACTACAGTTATGTCTCCTCACTAGGACACAAGATATTGATGCTTTGGATATGTAAGAAAAGCTTTTCTTTCCACCACTTTCCTTATAATTAATGTTTATCCATGAAATGAGTTAAACTTGGATACTCATAATAATCTTCATTCTTTTTGTTATGGGTACTACAATCGTGTTCACCACATTGGGATACACGATACTTATGCTTTGGATTTGCAAGAAAAACTTATCTTTTTGCTATTTTTCTTATAACCAAGGTTCATCCGTGAAAGAAGGCAAACCTGGATACTCATAATAATATCCATTCATTTTATGATTGGGCATTACACTCATGTTCTCTACATTGGGATACACGATATTGATGCTTTGGACTTGCAAGAAAAGCTTTCTTTCCACCATTTTCCTTATAATCTAAGTTCTTCCATGAAATGAGACGAAGTTGGATAATTGTAAAAATCTCCATTCTTCTTGTTATGGGCACTGCAATCATGTTCTCCTCACTGGGATGCACGGTATTGATGCTTTGGATTTGCAAGAAAAGGTTTTCTTTTCACCATTTTCCTTCTAATTAATGTTCATCCATAAAATGAGTCAAACTTGGATTCTCATAATAATCTCCATTCTTTTTGTGATAGGCACTACAATCATGTTCTCCACATTGGGATACATGATACAGATGCTTTGGATTTGTAAGAAAGGCTTTTGTTTTCACCATTTTCCTTATAATCAAAGTTTATCTGCAAAATGAGACAAGCCTAGAAACTCCTTATAATCTCCTCTTTTTTATGATTGGGCACCGCAATCATGTTCTCCTCGTTGGGATACACGATATTGATGCTTTGGTTTGGCAAGAAAGGTTTTATTTCCACCATTTTTCCTATAATCAAAATTTGTCCATCAGATGAGTCAAACTTGGATTGTCATAGTAATCTCCATTCTTTTTATGATTGGGCACTACAGTCATGTTCCTCACATCAAGATACATGATGTTGATTCTTTCGATTTGCAAGAAAAGCTTTCCGTTCCACCATTTCCTTTATAATCAAAATTGATCCATGAAGTGATTCAAACTTGGAATCTCGTAGTAGTCTCCATTTTTTTCATCATTGGGTACTACAACCATGCTCTCCACATTGGTATACAATGATATTGATTCTTTGTAATTGCGAGAAAACTTTTTCTTTCCATCATTTTCCTTACAATCAAATTTCATTCGTGAAATAAGACAAACTTGGATACACGTAATAATCTCCATTCTTTTTGTTATTGGGCACTACAATCATGTTCACCTAATTGGGATACATGATATTGATACTTTGATTTGGCAGGAAAACCTTTTTTTCCAATAATATTCTCATAATTAAAGTTCGTCCATAAAATGAGAGAAACTTGGATACTCATTATAATCTCCATTCTTTTTGTTATGGGCATGACAATAATGTTCTCCACATTAGGATAAACAATATTAATGCTTTGGATTTGCAAGAAAAGCTATCGTTTCCACCATTTTTCTTGTAATTAATGTTCATTCATGAAATGAGTCAAACTTGCATTCTCATAATAATCTTGATTCTTTTTGTTATGGGCACTACAATCCTGTTCTTCACATTGGGATACACAATATTGATTCTTTGGATTTGCAAGAAAAGCTTTTCTTTCCACCATTTTTGTTATAATCAATGTTCATCTGTTAAAGGAGGCAAGCTTAAATACTTATAATAATCTCTAACCGTTTAGTGATTGGGCACTACAATCATGTTCTCCACATTGGGATACATGATATTGATGGTTTTGACTTGCAAAAAAAAGCTTCTCTTTTTGCCATTTTCCTTTTAACTAATGTTCTTCCATGAAATGGGTCAAACTTGGATACTTGTAATAATCTTCATTTTTTTTGTTATGGGCACTACAATCATGTTCTTCTCGCTAGGATACACGATATTGAAGCTTTGGATTTGCAAGAAAAGCTTTTCTTTCCACCATTTTCCTTATAATTAATGTTCTTCCATGAAATGAGTCAAACTTGGATTCTCATAAATATCTCCATTGTTTTTGTTATAGGCACTGCAATCATGTTCTCCACAATGGGATACACGATATCGATGCTTTGGATTTGCAAGAAAGGTTTTCATTATGTTATTTTCCTTATAGTTAATGTTCATCTATGAAATGTGTCAAACTTGGATTCTCATAATAATCCTAATTCTTTTCGTGAAGGGCACAACAATCATGTTCTCCACTTTGGGATATTGATGCTTTGGATTTGCAGGAAAAGCTTTTATTTCCACCATTTTCCTTACAATTGAAGTTTATCCATGAAATGAGACAAACTTGGATACTCTGAATAATCTCCATCCTTTTTGTGATTGGGCACTACAATCATGTTCTGCTCATTAGGATACAAGTTATTGATGCTTTAGTTTGGCAAGAAAAGGTTTTATTTCCATTACCTTGCTTATAATCAAAGTATTTCCATTAGATGAGTCAAACTTGGATTCTAGTAGTAATCTCCATTCTTTTGTTATAGGCTCTACAATCATGTTCTCCATATTGGGATATAGGATATTAATGCTTTGGATTAGCAAGAAAAGCTTTTCTTTCCACTTTTCACCATTTCCTTTATAATCAAATTTGATCCATGAAATGATATAAACTTGGAATCTCATAATAATCTCTTTTTTTTTTTTTTGTGATTGGGTACTACAACCATATTCTCTGCATTGGTGTACAACGATATTGATTCTTTGGATTTGTGGGAAAAGCTTTTCTTTCCATCATTTTTCTTATAATCAAATTTCTTTTGTGAATTGAGACCAACTTGGATACATGTAATAATCTCCATTCTTTTTCTTATTGGGCTCTGCCATCATGTTCACCTCGTTGGGATACATGATATTGATACTTTGATTAGGCAAGAAAAGCTTTTCTTTCCAACATTATTCTCATAATTAAAGTTCATCCATGAAATGAGACAAACTTGGATACTCATTATAATCTCCATTCTTTTTGTTATGGGCACTACAATAATGTTCTCCACATTAGGATACACGATATTGATGCTTTGGATTTGCAAGAAAAGCTTTTTGTTCCACCATTTTCCTTATAATTAATGTTTATTCATGAAATAAGTCAAACTTGGGTTCTCGTAATAAGCTCCATTCTTTTTATTATGGCACTACAATCATGTTTGCCATATTAGGATGCCCGATATTGATCTTTGAATTGGCTAGAAAAGCTTTTCTTTCCAACATGATCTTTATAATTAAATTTCATCCGTGAAACGAGACAAACTTGGATACTCATTATAATCTCTATTCTTTTTGTTATGGGCACTAAGTAACATTCTCCACATTAGGATGCACGATATTGATGCTTTTTATTTAAAAGAAAAGCTTTTTTTTTGCACCATTTTTCTTATAATTAATATTCATCCCTGAAATGAGTCAAACTTGGATTCTCATAATAATCTTCATTCTTTTGTTCTAGGCTTTACAATCATGTTCTTCATATTAGGATACACAATATCAATGTTTTGGATTTGAAAGCAAAGCTTTCCATTTCATCATTTTCCTTATAATTAATGTTCATCCATGAAATGAGTCAAACTTGGACTCTCGCAATAATCTCTATGGGCACTACAATCATGTTGTCCATATTGGGGTACAGGATATTGGTGATTTCAATTTGTAAGAAAAGCTTTTCTTTCCACCATTTTCCTTATTATCAAAGTTCTTTTATGAAATAAGATAGACTCAGATACTTGTAATAATCTCCATTCTTTTTGTTATGGGTACTACAATAATGTTCTCCACATTAGGATACACGATATTAATGCTTTTGGATTTGTAAGAAATGTTTTTCTTTCAACCATTTTCCTTCTAATTAATGTTCATTCATGAAATGAATCAAACTTGGATTCTCGTAATAATCTCCATTCTTTTTGTGATGGGCAGTACAATCATGTTCTCCATATTGGGATACACGATATTGATGCTTTGGATTTGCAAGAAAAGATTTTCTTTCCACCATTTTCCTTCAACCGAAGTTTATCTGTGAAATAGGACAAACATTCCTTTTGTGATTGGGCACTACAATAATGTTCTCCTCATTGGGATACAAGATGTTGATGCTTTGGTTTGGCAATAAAAGGTTTTATTTCCACTGTTTTCCTTATAATCAAAGTTTGTCCATCAAATGAGTCAAACTTGGATTCTCGTTGAAATCTCCACTCTTTTATTACTGGGCATTAAATCATGTTCCCCGCATTGGGATACATGATATAGATGCTTTAGATTTGTAAGAAAAGCTTTTCTTTTCGCCATTTTCTTTGTAATCAAAATTGATCCATAAAATGTTACAAACTTGGAATCTCATAATAATGTCCACTTTTTTATGATTGGGCACTATAACCATGTTTTCCACATTGGTATACACGATATTGATTCTTTGGATTTGTGAGAAAAGCTTTTCTTTCCATCATTTTCCTTATAAATTTTGGTCCATGAAATGAGACAAACTTAGATACATGTAATAATCTCCATTCTTTTTGTTATTGGGCACTACAATTATGTTCACCTCATTGGGATACACGATATTGATGCTTTGATTTGGCAAGAAAAGCTTTTCTTTCCAACAATATCCTCATAATGAAAGTCTATCTATGAAATGAGACAAACTTGGATACTTATTATAATCTCTATTCTTTTTGTTATGGGCATTACAATAATGTTCTCCATATTAGGATACACGATATTGATGCTTTGGATTTGCAAGAAAAGCTTTTCATTCCACCATTCTAATTAAGGTTCATTCATGAAATGAGTCAACCTTGGATTCTCGTAATATCTCCATTTTTTTTGTTATGGGCACTACGATCATGTTCTCCACATTAGGGTACACGATATTGATGCTTTGGATTTGCAAGAAAAGCTTTTCTATCCACCATTTTCCTTAGAATCAAAGTTCATTCGTGAAAATAGACAAACTTGGGTACTCATTGTAATCTCTATTCATTTTGTGATTGGGCACTACTATCATTTTCTCTATATTGGCATACATGATATTGATGCTTTAGGCTTGAAAGAAAAGCTTTTCTTTCCACCATTTTCCTTATAATCAAAGTTCTTTTATGAAATAAGATAAACTTGGATACTTGTAATAATCTCCATTCTTTTTGTTATGGGAACTACAATAATGTTCTCCACATTAGGATACACGATATTGATGCTTCTGGATTTCCAAGAAAAGCTTTTCTTTCCACTATTTTCCTTGCAATCGAAGTTTATCCATGAAATAGGACAAACATTCCTTTTGTGATTGGGCACTACAATCATGTTCCCCTCATTGGGATACATGATGTTGATGCTCTGGTTTGGCAAGAGAAGGTTTTATTTCCACTATTTTCCTTATAATCAAAGTTTGTCCATCAAACAAGTTAAACTTAGACACACGTAATAATCTCCATTCTTTTTGTTATTGGGCACTACAATCATGATCACCTCATTAGGATGCACGATATTGATGCTTTGATTTGGCAAGAAAAGCTTTCCTTTCCAACATTATCCTCATAATTAAAGTTCATTTGTGAAATGAGACAAACTTGGATACTTATCATAATCTTCATTCTTTTTGTTATGGGCACTACAATAATGTTCTCCATATTAGGATACACGATATTGATGCTTTGGATTTGCATGAAAAGCTTTTATTTCCACCATTTTCCTTATAATTAATCTTAATTTGTGAAATAAGCTAAACATGGATTTTCGTAATAATCTCCATTCTTTTTGTTATTGGCACTACAATCATGTTCTCCATATTGGGATACACGATATTGATGCTTTGGATTTGCAAGAAAAGCTTTTCTTTCCATCATTTCCCTCATGATCAAAGTTTCTCCATGAAAGGAGACAAACTTGGATTCTAATAATAATCTCTATTTATTTTGTGACTAGGCACTACAATCATGTTCTCCACATTGGAATACACGATATTAATGCTTTAGATTTGCAAGAAAAGCTTTTCTTTATGCCATTTTCCTTATAATCAAAGTTTATCCATGAAATGAGACAAACTTAGATACTCCTAATAATCTCCATTCTTTTTGTGATTGGGTAGTACAATCATTTTCTCCTTATTGGGATACACGATATTGATGCTTTGGATTTGCAAGAAAAGCTTTTCATTCCACCATTTTCCTTACAATTGATGTTCATCCGTGAAATGAGTCAAACTTGGATTCTCGTAATAATCTCCTTCTTTTTATGATTGGCACTACAATCATGTTCTTCTCATTGGGATACACGATATTGATGCTTTGGATTTGCAGGAAAAGTTTTTCTTTCCACCATTTTCCTTATAATTAATGTTTATCTGTGAAATGAGTCAAACTTGGATTCTCATAATAATCTCCATGCTTTTTGTGATAAGTACTACAATCATGTTCTCCACATTAGGATACATGATATTGATGCTCTGGATTTGCATGAAAAGCTTTTCTTTCCACCATTTTCCTTATAATCGATGTTCATCCATGAAATAAGGCAAACTTGTATACTCATGATAATCTCCATTCATTTTGTCATTGGGCACTACAATCACACGATGTTGATGCTTTGGACTTGCAAGAAAAAGTTTTCTTTCCACCATTTTCCTTATAATCAAAGTTCATCCATGAAATGAGACAAACTTGGAATCTCATAATAATGTCCATTTTTTTTGTGATTGGGCACTACCACCATGTTCTCCGCATTAGGATACACGATATTGATGCTTTGGACTTGCAAGGAAAACTTTTGTTTCCACCATTTTCCTTATAATCAAAGTTTACCTGTGAAAAGAGACAAACTTGGAATCACGTAATAATGTCTATTTATTTTGCGATTGGGCACTGCCACCATGTTATCCACGTTGGTATACACGATATTGATGCTTTGGACTTCCAAGAACAAACTTTTCTTTCCACCATTTTCCTTATAATCAAAGTTTATCCATTAAATGAGACAAACTTGGAATCCCATAATAATGTCCATTTCATTTTTGATTAGGCACTACCACTATGTTCACCACATTAGGATACACGATATTGATGCTTTGGACTTGCAAGAAAAATTTTTCCTTCCACCATTTTTCTTATAATCAAAGTTCATCTATGAAATGAGACAAACTTGGAATCTAGTAATAGTGTCTATTTATTTTATGATTGGGCACTACCACCATGTTTTCCACGTTGGTATACACGATATTGATGCTTTGAATTTGCAAGGAAAGCTTTTCTTTCCACCATTTTCCTTGTAATTAATATTCTTTCGTGAAATAAGTCAAACTTGGATTCTTGTAATAATCTATATTCTTTTTTGTTATGGCACTATAATCATGTTCTTCACATTGGGATACACGATATTACATGATATTGATGCTTCAGATTTGCAAGAAAAGCTTTTTTTTCCACTATTTTCCTTATAATCGAAGTTTATCTGTGAAATGAGATAAACTTAAATACTCATAATAATTGTCGCAACATGCCTCGGGGTGGATCCTCGCTGAACTATGGGTGCATATGACTTAAAATATTTTTTTGGCTTGGAAATGTGTTATTGACTGAGACTTTTCCTTTGCGATGTGATAAGAACAAGAAAGTACGGATTATTGACTTGTGATACAGTGAAAGGGACCATAAGATGAATCGCTCGTCTTATTGGTCTCGTATGACCATCATGAAATGGCCAATGCTTGGAGTTGCCATCGATCATTTTTGGCTAAGCATGATCAGATGCCTATTAAAACCTATGTCTTGAGTTATGAAACTCGAAACATCGATCCTATGGTCTATGTAGTACAAAGATTCGCCATTTGGGTTTGGGAGTTGGTTACGCATGATAAGGCATGAACCTTTTCGCGACACCCAAAATCGGTGCCTTACTAGTTTGTCTTATCTTGGTTTTGATTCTTTTGATCTTAACTCATCACTATTTTGATATAACCCTCTTTTAATGCATGAATTTAATGAAAATGCAAATCCAAGCTTTGATGAAAAGATTTAGTCTCATACACGCTTGGAGAGATGAGGAACATAGAGATTTTCAATAAAAATGACCTCTGGATTTTACTTTGAAAAATAGAATATTTCACTTTGGGCACTAGAAAGATACCCACATGGAATATTACCTTTAGTTTACTTGAAATGTTTTGAAAACATGCATGCAAATAATCATTATGAAGAAATCACATTAGCAGGGCAACAAACAAAGTAACATGACATGGACCATTTAATATAATGATAAAGAGAAGGGATGGACTATTGGAATTTATCTCGCAATTAGCATCGATTTTTTAAGAATAATCGAATAGATAATTTTTAGATGCATTGCATTTCTTGATTAAACGAGGTTTGTTTGACACATTCATGGAAGTCCAAGAAGAAGAGAAATTTAAATGTAGTTGAAAGATAGGGTTAAAGTATCCCTTTGGAAAGATTGGGTTGGAGTATCCCCATGGATGACAAATAATTTTGACAAAATAAGATTTTTAAATCTTATTAATTTTCAAAAATGGGGTTGAAGTATCCCCTCCAAAAGCTGAGGTTGGATTATCCTCGTGGATGATAAATAATTTTAACAAAGGAAGATTTTTTAAATCTTGACAATTTTGAAAAGTGAGGTTGGAGTATCGCCTCGAAAGGTCAGCGTTGGAGTATCCCCGTGGATGACAAATAATTTTCACAAAGGAAGATTTTTAAATCTTGACAAATTTGAAAAGCAGGGTTGGAGCATCCTTAAAAGTGACATATCTGACGCTCTTTAGAGAATCAAGTTAGAAAAATTAAGTTGACAAAACTTTGCGACTTATAAAATGAGGGAGCATTTAGATGACTTTTGGCAAAAGAAATTATCGTGAATGAGGATGGTAAAGATGTAAAATATGTTTGTGCCTTGATACGAGCCTATGAGAGGTCAAAGCATGTTCTCGAGGCTAATCGGGGTGATAACGGTGACATTCGAATGTCTCGAGATGAAATTTGAGAAACCAACTTAATTTTGACCGTGATTGAGAATAAGGGATAACATCATGCAACCCCACTTTTCGAATTTATTTTGGATTGGTTTGAAGGCTTTAGGGGATGGACAAGATACTGCTAGAAAGGTAACTTGACAAGGGTCAATCTAAAAATATTCCTAATATCTCAAAAAATCATTTTTGGAGGAAATAAATTTTCAAATTTGGGTCAATTATGCCGTTGACAGAGCATGCAAAGAAAAGGGTGTGTCAAAATTCAAAAAAATCATTTCAAACTCGTTTGGTATAAAAAATTGCAAATAATACCTTTCTAGAAGGAGAATTTCATGAACATTTTAGGAAAAATGTTGGACGGATTTAGAAA
>JBBYHK010512770.1:0-13065 GCA_038382065.1 Adansonia grandidieri | reverse complement strand
AACAGAAAACATGGAACATGAAAAACAGAAGTCACAAATCTTTTACTGGAGTTGATGGGTGCAAAGACCCAAGTTCAAACAATACTGAGGAAATACCAAAAAAAAAAATAAAAATAAAACAAGGAACAACAATGAAGGCTTTTCTTGTCCGATCAAAATGCCAAAACGACGAAGATTATTGTCAAGAACTCCGAAAAAACCGTGCAGGGAAACCTGCCAATTGTTTCAGCAGCTTTTAATTTACTCCTCAACTGCCAGAGGAACGGATTCAGCCTGCGAAACCAATTATAAAAAATTTAACAATGGAAGTTAGGTTCTGCAACTTACAGTTGGAGCCAAATTGAAAAGTGACGAGAAACTGAAGAAATAAAGGAAAATGGGACATTGAGAAATACCAGCTTGCGGTATTTAAGAGCGTAAAACATCTCCAGGTAACGGCGGCTCTCGCGGCGGTCAAGGTTGGAAACGTGCTTCCAGAAGCCATACACTCCGGTGAGGGTCAATAGGCGCTCCGAGTAAATCTGCCATGTGTACCTGGTTCGAACAATGCAGAGAAATAAGAACAAAAGACTATGTAGTTAACGTAGGCTACAAGAAAAGAAGAAATGTGAGAGCTTACTTCTCCTCGATACGCTTCAAGCCTCCCTCAGAGATCTTGTCCCAGTGGGATGGATCTGCCTTGCATTTCTCAAAGAAGTCGACAATGATCTCAGCAGCTTGATCACCATGGTAAGGATCAATGTTGAAGCCAGATTTACCATGAACAATAATCTCAGCTGGTCCACCGTTGCAAGTTGCAAATGTCGGTAAACCACAAGTCATGGCCTCAACGACTGTCAATCCGAAGGCTTCATATAATGCAGGTTGTACAAAGGCACCCTTTGTGTCACAAATGTATCGGTAAAGTTCACCATTCCGAACCCTGTTCATTTGGGATGATATCCATCTGAATTGACCGTTCAACTTGTACTTCTCGATGAGCTCAAACATCTTCTTCATTTCAGCCTTCTCCTCCAAATCCTTGGATTCTTTTCTCCTATCTCCACCAACTACTACAAGGTTAACCAACTCGCGCAACTTGGCGTTCTTCCCATACCACTCAACAAGTCCAGTTAAATTCTTAACACGGTCCAGCCTTGCCATTGTAAACAGAATTGGCTTGTTGCGGTCATTTAGCACACATCTGTCGGACACCGAACGACAAATGATTAGTTCAAATGGATATTTTCATATCGGATTTGCCAAAAAAACAAGTAAAACTTATCGGTCTGGGCACTTACAAGTGTTCTTCATTTTCAACTTTGCTATAAAGAAGGTCTTCGATCTCGGAATGGAAATGCTTCAACCTCCTCTTCTCGTCGGTGTAGGGGAAGTATATGCTCATGTCAGCACCAGGGGACACAATGTTGAATTTCGGATCGAACACATCAATACCATGTACAACACGGTAGAGACCAGGAAGAGTGAAAGCGGTGTGACTTTCGTATTGACCAACAGTGTCCTTGCTGAAATCATAAGATATCAGTATCAAAGGTCTACAGAAAAGTATCATGAGAAAATATCGAATCGGTACTGAGAAAGCAGATCCATCTACCTTCCAGCAATTTCTTGGAAAGTACTGGTGATAATGAAATCTGTATGGTTCATAGCGATAAGATCAGCTGTAAATTGGCAAGAGAAATGATATTTATCCTCGAGCTTCTTCCAGTAGATATCAGAATCTGGATACTTCGTCTTCTCCAAAGCGTGGGCAATTGTACACTATAAAAGAATGGAAAAAAAAACAAGTTGTTACTCCAAAAAATAATCAAAGATGAACACGCAAAAGATCTTAGTGAAATTAGTTTCGAACAAACCTGTGTAACTCCCAATTTATGTGCCAGCAACGAGGCGACGATATTACCATCACTGTAGTTTCCGATGATCAAATCCGGCTTTCCTTGCAATTCTTTTGAAATTTCATGAGCAACATCCTTAAAACAAGAGATTTACTCGGTTAATAAAATAAACATAATATAATATCAAAGAAATTGGATAACCAAGCTAGAAAATGAATACAAGAAAATCAACGGTTCATATGGTGCACCTCGGTATAAGTTTCCAAGTAGGGCCAGACTTCGAATCTTGATATCCATCGACGTACAATTCCCTTCTCTGTTCTGAAGGGTACTCGAAGAATATCTGAGTATTCTGTTCCGTATACTTTCTCAAGTCGTTGACCACAAGTAGTTCCAACAGCATCAGGGAGAAGTCTAGTAATCTGGGAAAAGAGAAAACAAAAGAGAAATATTATAAGCATGAGAAATATCCAAAATTATATGATCCCAAAGAAACCCAAAACAAAAATCACAAAATACTAGGAATCAAGAACTCTTACAATGAGTATACGAGGGGTAATGTTGAGTCCTTGCTGCTTGATACGGTGGAGCATCTCGTTCTCCAAGGCTCGGACTTGATCCAAGATATAAACAACCTACAAGGGAAAGTTGAAAGCATTATATTTACCAACTTAGTTTATACACAAATTACACCATCGAAGTCGATCTCTTTAGAAACTAGCTTGTAAAGGCTAACCTGGCCACCAGTGTCGGGATACCCCAAAACATTGTCCTGAGCAAAGTACCCATGGGGAGTAAGAATCACAACATTGAATACCATGGGGATTCTCCCAAGGAATTTCTCGAGGGTGCAAGGATCAGGTGCCTCAAGAAGATCCAAAAGGAGTTGGATCATCTCGTGCACACGCTCTGCAGTATCACCCCAACCTCTCTCCAAACCAATTTCCTGGAACTTGTGTTCGAATTCGGCATACGGTGTCTCAGCAGGCAGTGTACCAAGATACTCCTCTGCCTTTCTCAAAACATGATCGAGTGAATTCAGGTTTTGAATTCTGTCATTCAACATCATATTCTGCAAACAACCAACTAAAACCTTCAGGATTCAAATCTATATAAACAATAAAATTTGTCCATCATTTGACTAAGAACCTAGTGAATCTAAAGATCAACATGAAAGAAATCTATGTCTGATCCATGGATATGAACTGTTTCAACCGATAAATCATAAATCTATGTCAGTTCCGTACCTTGCCCTTGTGGCAGTGGACTCTTAGGAATTCAAGCAAGGGGTGCATGCTCTCCTTGTCATGAAACAATTTTGCAGAAAGGTGGCGATTGAGGAACTCGACACCATTACCGATGGACTTTGAAAGAGTCGGGCGAGGGAAAGATGCATTGAAAGGCTCAAAATCCAATTCCAAAGCAAAGTTTCCATTTGAACTGCGAGCAAATCAAAGGAACATTGTTTTATAAAAGAAAAAAAAAAAAACCCTTAATAAAAAGATTAAAATAAACTCAAAAGCAAAACATTAACTTTTTTTTTTTCAAGTTACCTTCCATCAACAAGCTCTTCCTTGAAGCGAAGATACTCAGCAACAGTGAGTTCCTCAACAACAAGGGCATGGACATTCACTCTAATGTACTCCCAAACACCAGGCCTCGGACGAACAGCGAGTGCAACCCATGGTGGTGACACGATCGCTTCCTATAACACAAAAATGACCAAAATCAAGAATTGGCAAAGTTCACCCCAAAATAGAGGGGTAAACAAAGGGTTTTCTTTTTACCTGACTGGCCCTCAATACTTCAAAAAATGCTCCATCAGCTAGCTTCTTTCTGTTTTCTTCAGGGATAGCTTCAAACTCAAGAATAATTTGATGGTGTTGAAGAATTCCCTTTCCTTTACCCTCAATCCTACAATAAAAAAAGTTCAAAAAAATCAGCAATTTTACAAACAAATCTAAACATTTCAACAGAAAAAAAAAAAAAAAAAGAAACAACTTGCATGCAAATTAAAGAACAATCTTTGAAGGATTCGTTTCAAAATACCTTGAAAGCAAGCCCAAAATCTCGTTCCTGTGGGCAGTAAGGGTCGTATCTAAACGCTCACGGAGGCTGTGGGCGCGGGTGATAACACGCTCAGCCATTTCTTCAAACTAAAAAGAAAAAGAGAGCAGAAAAACAGAGCCAAAACAGAGCAAGTATGATAAGATGAAGTTCTAAAAATGGAGATTGATAAACACGAAAGACTCAAAACCAACATAAATGATACTATTCTAGAACACTAAAAAAATTCCCAAAACTACCATCATGAGCCACCAACCACAGGGAAAAAATTTTAATGTTAATCAAAGGATGTTTATTGTTCAAATAAGATTTGCAACAGAACATTATGAGATCCAGTTTTTATTTATTTATTTATTTATTTATTTAAATACCCATAAATTAAAAGAAAAAGTAAATCTTAATGCAGTTCAAAGAAAACCCATGAAACTATTCTAAGATAAATTCAGGCAATGAAACCCCAACGTTCAACAAGAAAACAGAGCTATGTTTCAACTTTTTGAATATACAGAGAATTCTTCAAGGATGGGATTTTTGACAGCAAAGATGGCCAAAAAATAGAAGATCAGCCAGGAGGGTCAACTAAGAACAGCAACATGGGATTGAGGAAGAACACTTCATCAGAAGTTTCAAACTTCAAAGTTAAGATAAAGGCAAAGAAACTAAGAGCAGATCAAACATTAAAACTAAAGTAAACAAAGAGCACCTCAACGAAAAATGATGAAAGGGAAGCCTTTAACGAAATGAAGAAGAACAGAATGGAAGAAACTGAAGTTTGAAAGGAAATTTATAGAAAGAGAAGCTGATGATGAATTATAAACCGACAAATATTTTGGTGTAAGATTATGTTGGTAATTTCAGACAGAAATTTTAAGTTTGTAATGATATGTGTTAAGGACACAAGTTAGAAAACCGCAAAAAAACATAAGTTGGGTCAGGTAATGGTTCTTCTGATCATCACAGCCATGATTTTTCTTTTGATTTTCTGATTATACAAAGCCAAAAAAAAAAAGTTTGTAGTTGAAGTAAAATTTTTTCCGCAAATTTTCTTGGACATTTACCATAAAATCCTAGCAGAAAGCTGATAATCTAACATATTTTTTTTCCCACTGACAGGATCTCCATAGGCCATATGCAACAATGAAACCAAAGAAAAACATAAAACATAAACAAAACCCAAACTCACAATCTGTTTGGAACTTTGGAACACAAACAACAGAATGCAAAATAAGATTACCTTGTGCTTCCAACGAGGAAAACTAAGGAACAAAATAAGAATAAGAACAAGGAACCAGAAAATCAAATAAACGCAAAAATGAAAGGGGTTGAATGAAAACAATGTAAATGGGATGGATGCAAAGGTGAGATTAGTGACCCTTTTATACACAAGAGGAGGCACCCTCCTCCACCACCTTTTCTTCTTTCACAATCATAGCTTTATTAAAATATTAATATCGTATTTTATATATTTATATAAATTAATATTTTTTATTTTTATTTTATTATATTTTTTATTTTTATTTTTTATTTTTTTATTGTATTTATGTTTAATATTATCGAAACAGAAGGAAAAAAAATTCAATACTGCCTTCTTACCTTCCTGTGGTTTTGTTGTTATTTTCATAAAACCGCTTTTCTTTCTTCCTTCATTCTCTTGATGCCATTGGCTCCTATTTATTTGATTTTTTTTTATTTAATGACTTAAATATTTTACTAATTTTTTTATTAATTAATATTTAACTTAAAGTTGTAATGTTTTCAATGGTTCATATTGTCTTTGACTTAAGAATATATATATATATATATTATTTCCACTTAGAAGGTTTTAATCTTCCGATATTATAAACGCCGGCCATGCAACAGCTTAGAGGGTGTATTTTGTCATTTCAACTTTATTAATATAAATTTTTAGATATTTTCTGCTCGCTTTGGATAAAATTTAAAAAAAAAATCCGTTTATAAAAATTTAACATTCTCAGCGTGAACGTCACAGCGCACCAGTTATGGGTTACGGAGTACCAAATTAAAGAACCTCGGTTGGGAAACGTGGCGACGTAGGACTGGTCTGTCGTGAAGACGAAGGTAACCGAAACTGGGTTTACTTCCGTCAGAATTAAGTCTAGCTGGCAAGTGGGTCCCGGAAAACAAAAGTGCGAGACAGCGTACTCTAGAATTGGATTGGCAGAATCATCGATGTCTGACGTGGCACGAGAGCACCGACAACAATTTTTTTAGTATTATTAAAATTTTTTTTTTTTTTTTTTTTGCATTTAGTGTATATTTTTATTAAACTTAAAGAAAATAATGCAATAATTATATTTTTAAAATGCGTTCATTTAACCAATGTTTAAAATACATTATTTTACTTAATTGAAAAAAAATTAAAATATTAATTACATTTTTTTGTCAAATATAGTATCTTGGTCGATATTATTAAACACGAATTAATATTTTCCTTTTAAAATATCACCTTAAATAATTTAATATTTTGTTTGCAATTAAAACACTTTCAAAGATATTATACGAACAAATTATCATATATATATATATTGGGTGAAATATTTTTTAGACTTCATAAAATGAATTAGTAAAATAACATATATTTATTATTATTTTTTTAAAATGAGAAATATAACATATTTTAAGTTCACTTGTAAAATTAAAATATTATTCAATATATTAAAAATAGTAAACAAAATTACCAACTTCGACATTTAATATATTGTTATAAAAAAATTATTTAGTAAACTGATAATATAATTTTTTTAATTTCACAAACATAATTAATAAGCTATAATATATTTTTTTATTTATTTTTTATTTTTTAAATATATAAAAAAAGATGTGATCATCTTTTAATTTTACTTGTAAAATTAAAAAAAATTTTACTATCGATATATTAAATAATTTTTTTATTATAAATAATGCTTTAATTAATCTTGAAGAGAATTTATTAATAAAATGACAAAACCCAATAACTTTTCCTCAAATTAAAAAAAAATAAAACAATTATATTATTATTAGTATAATAAATTTTAATTAATAAATTAATTTAATCTTCGTGGTTGACAAGCAAACTAATCCAATTACTTCCGTTTTTTACTTCTAGCAATTTGCCAAGAGCCGGCGGAGGACGAAATCCATTGGCCAGGTGTCGTGGTTTTGGGTCACATGGTATTCGAATTTCAAAGACCCAAACTTTATCAATGAGGTAACAATATGTAATTCCATCGTTCAGCATTTGTTTTTAAGATCTATATATTGAATAATACGCATAAATATAAAATAAATTATTTAATTTTATATTTTGTTGGTATAAATAACGAACTCAAATATATATATATATATATATATATATAACAAATCCATAATTTTAAGGATTTAAAATGCCACATGCATGTTAACAAAGTTGGCCACCAAAAAATAAAATGTACATGTTTAAGTTATTAACGTGGTATTTGACTTGCTAAAACTTGTGTGCAGACTGCAGGGGCGATCCAAAACCTTGGTTTTGTTTCTAGACTTGATCCCCATTGATTTTTAATTTTCAGATTCATCAAGTACAAGGAAAATAAAACTAGAAATTAACTTGATTTGTATTTCTATAAAACTTAAAAAACAAAAATTGCCAACAATCAAGTGGTGTGTTCGTAAAAGATTTCGTTTAGATTAAGTAATTTCGTACTCGATATAAAAAATATAAAATTAATTAAAATAAAATATGATATAAAAATGATTAAATTTATCAAAAATTATATATAATACGAATTGGTGGTGTATATGAAACTGATAGAACTCTAACCAATTTTTAGAAGGGTCCCTTATTTTTTTATTTAAAAAAAATTTCTCTCTTGCTTAATTATGCTGCTAATGGTAGAGCTTTGAATAGAAAAAAATAAATTAGTTACTGATTTTGGGAAGTTGTTTGCAAAAAAATTATAATCATATACAAATACTATATAAAAAAATCAATTAGTTGTATTATATATATAGATAAATTGGTTAACAATTAATACATATATATATGTATGTGATTGAGTGAATCCAAATATTTAATGTAAAATTGAGCCAAACTCTTATATTAATAAAATTTAGATTTTAGATTAGACCTATCAAAAAAGCTCAATTTATTATTTAATAAATAAAAATTTATATTTAATTTTAATTTTATTATAAAACATTTTTTAAATATTTAATATATTTTTAAATTAATAAAAAATAATCCTTTTTAAATCGATAGGTCGAATCATATTAAATTTTGAACAAATAAAATTTGATTATCCGAACTTAATCTAACTCAATCCGATAAGAACAACTTTATCCAAAACTTTAATTTGGGTTAATAAAATGAATTTTTTTTTTTTTTATAAATTGATGGTTCGAGCCAAGTTGTAGTATAATAAAAGTTTTGAATAGAATTCTTATGAAAAAAATATACAAATAGAAAGTGTAGTATCAATTAAATTAAATAAATTTAACACATGGCATTGTTAAACTTCATTTTTGTTGCATTATCGTGTCACTTTATAATTGTAATTTGGTACTTAAAATCATCAAAGTAATGCGGTTGTTGTTGAGATAGTTAGGTTAACTATGAACCATTTCAAGCTATAAAAAAATAAAAAATAAAACACAATTAACCCAACAATTTGGCATCAATTTGTTCTTTATGATTGGCAACATTTAGCTAATTTTGTTTTAATTAACATATAAAAATTCAGGTGTTGGCGTAGAACTTCAATAAACTCGAGAGATTATCGATTAAATTATTAGCCTAAAGATATCAATTTAGAAGCTTTTGATTCTATTTGTTTTACCTTTCATTATCTCGAATAGTACGTGGCATACACTTATCTTATACTTATCGAACATATAATTAATATAAAATTTACGTATAAAATGATAAATAAGATATAATCTCAAACATTTTAACTTTTACTATTTATGGGTACTTATTCTCTCTATTTATTTAAGTTATTTATTTTAATTTTTATTGATTTAAATATCAAATCATGTCTTAAAATTCAAATTTCAATGTTATTTAATTTTTTTTTTTTTTGCGTGTGTTCAATAATCCACTTTATTTAATCTTAACAATTCCTTAGAATTCAATACAGCTTACGTAATCTGGACAATTCCTTAGAGTTCACCAACTTCAATACTAGTAAAATTGATTGATCAGCAACTTATAGGAATAAATGGCTATATTTTACATATAAATGTATGTTGAAAATAGACTTAGCATAGTAAATTGGGGCTATTCTTTTGGAATCAGGAGAATTTGAGAGTTAAGACTGTTGAAACCCAAGAAAAATATATATAAAACAATTAGTTTCAAAATTGTAAATGAAAGGAAGAGTCAATTGGGGTCCAAACAATTACTAAAAACTAGTTGACTGGGAAATCTTAAGTTATTATATTAATTAAAATTTTACATTAAATATTAATTAATTTTTTTAATATAAAATATTATTATAAAACATTCTTTAACTTCAAAATCTAAAAGTATTAAAAAAGGAAAACCACCACCAATAGATTGACAAAACTGAATATTAATTATTTAATTTAAAATGATCATGGGGGTGCACCAACCCACCATTGGAAATTACAATATTGCTTAAGAAAAACATCAACTTCTTGATTTGGGAAGTCATTGACAAAGGTTCACCACATATCCAAACAAAAATTCTAATTAAAATTAGGGAATGGTAACATTTGACTCATGTCGTGGATTCTATATTAATTTATTTTGATTGGAGGAAATATGTTTTAGAAGTGAATATTATTATTTAAATATATTTAAATAATTAATAAAGATATACATAATGAAACAATTTATCTATCGTTTGAAGATAATATTTTATCAATTTTTAAATGTTGAAAACGAAATGAGACAACAATGAATAATAAAACCTCCATTGTTATGCCTCTATGCCTAATTAAACCAAATCCCACCACTAGTTTTAGAGGGGGACTAGCCTGGGCGAGTTTTAGCGACGGAAATGTATATAATTCCCGACGGATAAAGGAATTGGTGGAGAAATTTAAGTTGGAAACCAAAATGATGTTTTGTAGGCCCCTTGGCCTAAATCCAATACCGATAAGACCTTCGACAATGAAATAGACTGGGGGTTCGATCTGCCTGAGATACTTTAACAGCGAGTCAAGGTCGTAGTAGCGACGAAAAAATCGAATTCAATAGATTGTTTGCATCTATTCAATAGTGTGATGTTACGTATAAAACTGGGTATTATTTAAATCAGATTTAATATCGATTTAATGGGTAAAAAATAATAAAAATAAAAAAAATTGATTGTTTTAATTTTTTAAAAAATATTTTTTAAATTATGAAATTTAAATTTTTTAAGATTTATATTAAAAGCCATTCCACCAAATAAAGAAATATATATTTTTTCGATTATTTTTATACATATTTATTATTTATTTAATATTTAAAATATTTTAAATTCAAATCAAACGACTTAATAGATTTAACTAATAGATTGATTGAATTGATAAGCAAAGATCATGTCGGTTTAATCCCGGTTTGATTTTTTTTTTCCTTTTTTAACCTTGGGTTGTAGGTTGTAAACCCCAAAAATGCAACAATTTTTACAATTTATGCTCAAATACTGAAGTCAAAATCTTAAAACCTGCAATCCCTCGAAAAATATCTCTCAAAACTCATTTGCAGGATGTAACAGTGTAGACTATAACTGAGTTTACAATATCTTTGTCATTCAAAGTAATTTTTTTACATGATTTCTCACGAGATTAATATCAAAACATCAGTTCAAACACTTTTATTAGTCTTGATATTAGTAATCGATATAACCCAGGTTATATAAACCATATTAGCGTATGTCTCCATCAATAAATTGATAAATTGTAAAACCAAGCCATCTGTTTCATATTTGTGTGACTTAGAAAGTTGTGAACACCATTTTAGAGTTGATAACTTTTTTATCAAATAATTGATAATTTTTTTTATCATTTTCGATCAGATATAACAAGTTAGATACGATATAATTACATGATATATAGATGATACATAAAAATAATTAAAATACGGTACAATAAAAAATAAAATGAATATGTCAAAAATTAATATGATATAAATTATTAACATATAAAACTTTACATAAATAATATTTTAAACATAATTATGATATAAAAAATAGAAATATGAATATAAAATTTATCAAATTTATTTTTGACATATTAAATAAAAGTATTATTATATATAATAATTTTTTTAAAATACTGACAATATATATAAGGTGAAAAAAAGTAAGTTTTCGACAATTATAAGTGGAGGAATGCAATAATTTTGGGCATTAACCAATCCATACCAATATCTTAAAGCAAAACTATGGATTGGATGGTGGTCCCGGACTTTCTGTCCTATCGTTTAAGGGTATCCTTCTTAATCAAACTCCATTTACTGAGCACGGTCATGCATGATGTACAAAATTTTGGATTATTTGAAACTATATTAAAAAAGTTTAAATTTAAATCTTTTTTATCTTAAAATTAATAATAATATGATGAATATTATTTTTAATTTAATAATATTGAAAATAATTTATTTTTAATTTTTTTTTAAAAATGATTTTAACATATGATCATTAGAGATACATTTTCGTCTCTAAAATTTTTATGAGTTATTTTTTTATTTTTTAAAAATAATTATTAATTATACTTAATTTTTTTAAATTTTATAGTATATAAAAGCAATAATAATTTTGAGTTTTATATCTTCACTATGTGTTTTATTATGTCTTCGGTAGAAATAAAAGATTTTTAAGAATGAGCTAAGAAAACGATCAAGAGAAATATTTTTTTTATCTTGAATTTAGTAATATTAGAAATGAATATCATCCCTAATTTAACAGTATCAAATCTAAAATTTTTAAAAAATAATTTTTAAAAATAACTATTAAGGACGATTTTTCGTTTTAAGATAATTTTTTTATTTTTTACAAAAAAAAATTATTGATAGTATTTGGTTCTACTAAATTTTATAGTATGTGATTATTATTATCAAATTTATCACAAGCAACGAATAATGCTTAGGGAGATGATCATGGCATTGCTTCTTTAAATTAATAGATACAATAGAAAAAGAGGACATGAATAGTTTTTCCTTCAATAACTTTCTATGATGTCATACCCCATTCAATCATGGGATCTGCCATTTAATTAAGATTAGGGATTTAAAAACCAATGTTTTTGAATTCTAATTAAAAAAAAAAAACCAACACCTTTAAAGTAGGATCAAAAGTTAAATCAATAAAAGCTTTAATTCTTTTTAAATTAATCAAATCAATCTTAATGTTATCAAAACATATGGTAAACAATTAATAACAAAGCAAATCAATATATATATATATATACACACACTTTTTGATTGCTTGTAGGTCAAAGTACTTTGGATTTTGCGTGCCATTGAAGTATGAAAGAAGATGGGTTCATTATCAAACATTTTACTAAACCAAAAATAAAAAATAAAAAAATAAAAAAATTGTTGTTAAATCAAAGAAATGTTAGGTATTGATTTGCATTAATTACTACTTAGCCTTTGAAATGCATTATTAATTTATTATTAAAAATCATGATCATTTATACCTTACTTAAAATATATATTATATGTATAATTAATGGCTTTTCATATTTTAAATAATAATTAAGTAAATTTTAATCAGTGTTTATCTAAAATAACATTTCAGCAGGTAGTGACTTGACTTCTATTGCACTCCAAGTGTTCTCAATCTCCTATTAATATTTGTACTTTTTTTCCCCTGTTGGCAGTTGGATCGCCACCGTCTTCTAGAATTAATTTAATAAAAATATAAAATATATTTGATTTTATTTTAATAAAAAAATTGAAGATGTATTCGATCTAATTAGAGGTATAAAATCGAAGTTTTTTTCAAAATTGTGGAACCAATAAAAATGGACAAAAATTAGTAAAAGATTGGTTTTATTTTTTTAATTTAATTTTTTAAAAAAATGGGATTTAAATCCTTTAATTTGAAGTATACAATTAAACTAAATGCATTTTCTACTAAATATTTACTATAATTTTTATTTAATATAAAAAATATATATTTACTATCAAAATCTTCACCAAATTCAATCTCTTATCTGATTTATTTAATCA
>JBBYHK010512697.1:0-13072 GCA_038382065.1 Adansonia grandidieri | reverse complement strand
TTCAAATTAAATATTCAGATTTTTGTAAAGGTTTTTCTCATAATTTTTATGAATTTAAAATTTTTAATTCCTTTTTTATTTACACATAAAATTTGTCAATTTATTTACAAAAATTCTTTTTAGATTCAACACTTGGCATATTCAAATCTTTTATTTTATTTATTTTTTTTTTATCTTTATTCTTCTTTCTAATTTGTGGATGAATATCCTATGTAGGATATTAATGCCTGGAGACTACCCTTTTCTTATGTGAATTAAATTTTGGACATACATGATTTTTAAGCTTGATTTCTTCAAATTTTTCCTTGGATTTTCCATCCAAATTTTCCTAATTAGGGTTTTACACATTGATTTCATTAATTTAGTTTCCTTTATGAGTTTTAAATTGAAATTCCTATAAGATCTTTTTTATTTTGATGTATCATTGTTGAATTTTAATTCATCCTTTCAGCACATGGATTCTAATCCATTTTTTTTTTCTTTTTACACTTTGTCCTTTCAACTTAGTTTCTTCCATTTGATTTTTAATCAAAGCTTGTTTCAGATTAATTTCTTCAATCTAATTTTTCCTTATAGAATTTCAATTAAAATTTTACATGATTAAGTTTTTAATTGAGTTTTACATAAAATTCTAATTTAAGTTATTTTTATTTGGTCCATGTAATTTAAATGTTACATGAATTATTAATCTCAACAAATTGCCATTTCACATGGAGTTAATATAGTTCCAATTAAATTTTTTATAATAAATTATTTAACAAATTGATTTTATATAACAAATTAATTTTATATCTTTTTCTTGCTAACAAATATTAATTTAAATATATAAATATAATTAAAATATCTCATTATAACAAAAGCTTATTTTAAAGTGATAATGAATTAATAATTTATTTTTAGATATAAATATTTAAATTATGTAGAAATTATTACATCTAGCAATAAAATAAATTGACATAAAAAATACCCAAACCTAAATTGAACACAAACCTGAGCCCAAAATGACCCAAGCTCAAAATGACCCAGATAAAAAATAGCCTAAACTTGAAGTAACCTAAACCTGAAACAACCTAAACCCAAAATGACCAAACCTAAAATGGCCCAAACTCGAAATGACCTAAACTTGAAATGACTCGACCTGTACCCACCTGAACCCACCCAATTGCCATGTCTACACCTAGCCAAAAAGATTGGTGGTGGCTTTTTAACGTAGTCACTCTCCTATTTCGATACGAGAGGTTTAGATGAGTGACTCGTCTAACTAGTTGGGGCCTTACGATGATTCAAAGTGTTGACTGCTCAGATATGTTGAAGTTTGTATGTTGATTTATTATGATAACTTCTTAGCAACTCCGCTAGGAATATCTAAGAGTAATGCCTCAAACTAGTCGCATATTATTCAAGTTTTGAATTTTTTTGATTTTAGTTGGAATCAATCATAATCCCCTTGATATTTATTTTTGTGATTGTTTAATTGATTGATTATTATGATAATTTTATGTGCCCTAAGCATGTTACAACACTTAAATAAAAATCTAATATTGCATTTGTTTATAAAAATGGGCAAAACAATTGATATATATCTCGGATGATGAAGTGAAATCCTAGTTTAAAACCTTTCCTAGCACAAACTGCACTAGCATAAGCATTAGGCTCTCTGCTGAGTGCCATGCGAAGAGAGATATAGGACCTATTTTAGGATATGTATGGTTATTAACTTATTGCTTAATTAACGATACGTTTGGTCAGCCAAAGTCCCCGAGATACATTGCTTTTATTTTAAAGATTCACCTGCATAAACATGAGCAGTGTTCTCAATCGGATTGAACCCATTCCGCCAAGCTCGTGATTGGCCTATGATCAAGGTGCCTCAACTGTCCTTATGAGTAAGGGGAATGATTTGGATATCATATGCGTTAGAGGTCATCTTAAACATGCATATAATAAGCCATAGGAGCCAAATTCAGTCAACCATACTAAAAGTCTAGAGGAACCTAAAACTTAGGTACAATCAGGAAATGCTTTTATTCTTCTCTCGCTTCATATTTTTCAAGTTTAGATCTCGAGTGGTGTCAAATGAGGATATTTATCATCCTATTGATACAAGTTTACATTTACATTAATTATACCTCGCCATTTGGCTATTGGGTTGATGGCTAAAACATGCATAAAAATAAAATCAAGCTGAGGTGAACGGATACCTTAGGGGTGTTGCTCATAAGTGTTATAGTGTTAAGAACATTTGAAATGTACCATTTTGCTATCAGATTGATGACTAATGAAGGCACTAGAAACATTATAATAGCTCAGTTTTCAAAAAAGTGTCCTAAATGAAATCAGTGCCCTAAACTAAGACCGTGTGTAAATAGGGCTAGTCTTTTAAAGGTTGCTTACAAGCTACGAACCTTAATACCAACATAAAAGTGTCCCTTTCGATTCTAAGAGGCTGCAAAGCCTGTGAATGAAATTTTCAAAACTATTTAGAATATTTGAGTTTTATTGTTATTACTAATCCATGATTTTGTTTGCATTGGTTGTTTATTTTTCATGGATAGTTGCAACATCCTTAGTATATCTAAAGATTATTGGTAAAAAATAGCAGTATCCATTCCAAAAGTATTTGATATAGGGGAACATATGGTCTCGATAAAAGGGAATACATCATGGTAAAGTTTGGTCTAAAGAGATTCAAAAGAAGCATAGGGATGTTTTAAAAATAGGGTATGTCTATTTGTTTCCAATCAAGGTTGATGTCGAGTTTCAGTATAATGACATACTAGATCTACGAGCTATATGGGATCAGTACGATAATACCAAGAGAGATTTGTTCACTTGAAAGTATAGGGATAAAGCATTGCTAGTCTGAGTTAATGTCGATATGGGTCTACTTCAAATTGTAGCTTAATTTTAGAATCCAAGGTAGCAATGCTTCACTTTCCATATAGAGGATATGGCTTCGGCTGTTGAGGAGTACACCACCCAGTTATGTATGGATTGTATCATTCCTAATTGGGTTACTAAAGAAATCTAATCCACCGATAGTTAAAAATAGTTGGCTAGTATTATCAAAGCATCTGAGGCTCAAATTAGGGAATATGTAGTCCAAAAGGGTTGAGTGATTGTACATCATGGCATCGATTACAAGATTTACCAGATGAGTGCCCACACCTGAAAAAGAAAAAAGATATTCTTAGATTGGCCATTTACGGGTTACTGGTGTTTCCCTTAACTTTGGGGTATATTAATGTAGCTGTGGTGGATTTTTTTGAGCTGTTGATGTTGAACATCAACTTAGCTATGGTAATTCTAGCCAAGACAATCCTATCTTTGAACTTCTATGAAAGGAAACATATTAATAGATTTTTCGGGTGTACACCATTGTTGCAAATTTAGATCTATAGCCATTCTTAGAAGGATGTGAAAATTAACATTATTGAGTTATTCTCCCTATTATTGAGTTTTTAAGGAAAGATTGGTCATCAGACTAATACCAAAGATTAGTCTACCGATGTGGACAAAGGCATTGAGAACCCTTGCTAGACATCTCTATATGTATTGTGTACGCTCCCTTGTTGGTGCAAAGGCAATTCAAATCATGACAATTTATTCCTCTGCCTCATGATCTCAGTGACTTAGATTTTACCTATAAAGGCAATGGATAGTTAAAGAGAATACATGTTATGGCCAATGAATGAAAGAGAAACTTAAGTATACAATTTGCTTAAAATTGGAATGATATGACTCTGACTTATAAGGTTTAAAGAGATAATCAAGTTAATGACACTGTATTATTACTAGATAAGGATATGATTTTTTTAGTATGAGAATCGTTGTGTGAGATAGAATTGCTAATGAAAGAGTTTGAGTCAGAACGGACAGTGTTTTTAACAAAGATGGCTCGGTTAAAGGCCAAAAATAGGCAGTTAAAATATGACCAAGCCATATGTAAGCATTAATTGAAAGACACTAGTAAGAAGAAAGAAGATGCTAAAGGAGGTATGGACAAGCTGCATTAAGACAATGAATAACTTAAGTTTGCTTTAAAAAATGATAGAATCGATAAGTCATTCAAGGAGTGGGAATCTGAAGTGTTAAACATTTGGCTAACGGAGTACTAAATGGGTGGTTAAAAATTTTGCTAGCCTATTACTAAGTTAAAAGATGAATAATTGTGCTTTTGCCCGGTTACAAGTTTAAAATGACATCGAGATGGAACTCAATCTTTATTGGTACCTAATCTTCCTATTAAGGAAAAAAAATAGAAACTGAGCATTGTCCTAATGGATGGGCAAAACTAATGATGACTAAGTTTCTTTCATAGATGTATTCGAATTATTTTTTGTAATTTAACAGAGGTGAACCCAATTTATGGATGTAATAATTGGCCTAGATTCTGATGATGGTTTATATTAGAAATATTGCCTTAACCAATGCCTTTAACATGTTTGCATATTATTCATGCCATTGCATTCATGTAATAACACATTATTTTTGTTTAAATTTATGCATTTGCATTCTTGTTATAGCATATATAATAATCACAATATGGGATTCTAAAATCTGGTGTCATTTTTTAAGGAAAATATTGCAAATATAATGAAAAGTGTGAGAGTACCTGTTATAACACGTGTTCCCGTTTTCAAAAAAATGGAGAATGATTATACAAGTAAGATAAAGAAGATGGGAAAAGCTCACAAGCAAATGATGAAGGGTTAAAAGGAACTTAGGCTATAGCTAGCTAAAATCATGGAATTGATGAAGTTAGCTACTAAGGGGAAAGAGCAAGTTGGAGGCTCGGGTTTTTAGGTTAAAGATAATGATTTTAGGGATAAATTGGCTAAGCCAGTGAATGATGCATAGGTAAACAATGTTGCACCTTAAGTTGGAGCATTGTAAGTTTTACCTTCTGCTAGCTCCTATAGTGTATGTATATCTCGTATGTATGCTGGCACAAGTGGTTATGGATAAAAGGGTTGGATTTAGGATTCCATAGTGGAAAAGATGCTTAAAAGGTTATGAGTAGTTGATTATGCATTAGGGGAAAGCATAGAGGTCCTACTGTTAAATTATTTTGTGATGAATACCTTTATCTCTAGATTGACATCTTTTTTTTAAAGCATGCATATTTGAAATGTTTGATAGAATAAATCAGGATGGACATGATTCAAAGATTTGGATATGAAGAATAAAAATTTTTTTCTAAAAAGAGAATTTTTAAGAAAGCATAATAACATAAAGTCTAAAAAATTTGACATTTATTGTTGGAAATGAACCAATACCCCAACATTGATTTTCTAAACTTTTTCATGAACACTATGATTGCCTAAAAGACCCATAACTTCAGGGAATTGATCTTGAACACTGACTACTATTGCTTTAATACACATGAAGTGAAAGCCTTGACCTAGGTTAGGAGCGATAGAATAAATCTTTATGATTTATGGATTCCTTTAGAAATCGAGTGGATCGATATTCTAGTAAAGGTCCTAAAAATATGATAACTTGCACCAAGATTGTGCTAAAATTTATCTTCCTTTCTAGCCTTAAAAATGTGAACCTCTTGGTTATTGTTTTTGAAAATTGGTTTGCATCCTAAGGAATGATGGTTAAATAATACAGCCTTCTACTACTAGAAAACCCTTTTAAGCCATATTTTCCTTCATACCACTTTGAATGGCCTAACATTAAGTTTTCACCCTTTCAAACAATATTCTATTGAATTACCTAAAGTTAGAAATTTTCTATCAATTGAATATTAGATGCCTTGGGTAGGTTAAATATCAGTATCCCATAATCTCATAGTGATTAACCGAAAAGTGACACCCTATCAGTGTGGAGAAAATAATAATTGAGGCATAATTGTTAGGGCATGAAAAATTAAAAAACTAAAAAAAAAAGAGAAAAGACAAATGAAAAAAATTAAAAATTCAAATGCAATATCATTTAATTAGAATGCTTAGGATTGTCTGGAAATAATTTTTATAAACATAAGTTTTAGCTTGTGTAATTGTGCTTGAATTTTCATTATCCTTTCTCAAATGTAGAAATTATTTCCTTTGTGTACTCTTTTTGAGCCAAATAAATTATTTTTTTCTATGAACCCTAATAAAAGATTACCTTCCACACTAAAGAGCATGGGAAAAGAAAATCTCTTTAGAAAAGTATGAGGGTCGATATCCCATTCAATTATTCTAGAAAAGGCTCAATAAAGTGAGGCAAAGTCAAGGTGGACCAAGTTTTCAAAACCTAGGATTTACTACATAAAAAGAAAAAAAAAGGTGAAACCAAAAGCAAAAGCTTAAAAAGAGCAAAACAATAGAAAAATGAAAAAGAAAATAGATGATGAAACAAATATACTATGTGGTCCTTGATCCTTGATAGTTTTCATAAGAAGAAATCATCCTTGATCTTTTCACCCTTAAACACTTGATTTGGGCTTATATATCTGTTTCTTTCTAGACCCTCAACCATGGCCTACATTACGTACCTAGAAAAGTTCATTTCAATCAAGTATGGCTATTTAACTTGATGAGCACATTCTTTAGGAAATTATCTTTTGGAAAGATTTTGAGTATTACTAAGAACATGATGAAGAAAAGAAAGAAAATGAGAAAATGAAGAAAGAAAATAATTTAGCTCTAAGGTAAAAACCAAAAACGGGTTGTCCAAAGCAAAATAAAAGAACTTTTGGTGTTACTCATGGGATTATCGAGACATTGTTAAGAAACAAAGAAAACTACAAACTCCCAGAAATCTTTGAATATCCTAAGGTGTCAGCTCTTATTTGGAAGGACTAACTTGAAAAGTTAGATCTTTTTTAGCTTTTCCAAATTAATCCTTTAACTCTGATATTGTCATGGCCAATCTTAGTGCCAATTAGGTTATTGATAGAGAAAAACACATGGGAATATCGATATTGTTTGATTCTTAAGGAATCCATGTTTTATAAAGGTTAATACATTCGGGATTGTAGATAACCCATTTTATTTGGGCTGTCATGTCAGACACCTAAGGTTACTTTTCAGATATTATCAAGGTCATTAAAATGAGCATGGATTAGTTTCCTATCATTCTCGACTCAAGTAGGATGTATAGAGAGTCAAAGGTGCATAAATTTCACATTTTTATGTGTATGTGTGTGTGTATATATATATATATATCAATACATGGTCTTTATGTATCGTTACAGGGCTTCCAAGTCATCAAAATTGTAAAAGTTCATAGGCTGGGTTTGTATCGATACATTTGCTTCATGTATCGATACATTAGCCAAATGTATCCAATTTAGCTTTTCTGCAAAAAGTGAAACATCTGATTTTCAAAAGAAACTAAATCCAGAGAATATTTTAACAAAAAATCTTTATGTTCCCAACCTCCGAGGTGCATATGTGATTTAATTTTTGTGTCTAAAACCTATGTCTATTTTATTCAAATTTATGCATAACAAAGGATTATATTTAAATAATGAAAAGTTAAAATCAAAAGAACCGAAGCTAAGTTAACACATGACTAGAAAGGTATCAATTTTTGGCATCGTGGGAGATTCATACCTTCTTATGCTTAACCAAATCCTGAACTTAATCATTGATTCTCTAATTTATGCAAACCATGGAATTGATATTTCAAGTTTTGTAACTCCAACTATCAGATTCAAGAAGCATCTGATCATGCCTAGCCCAAATGATAAATGGTGACTCTAATTGTTGGCCATGTCATGGTAGCCACACGAGACTAGTTAGATGAGCAATTCATCTAACGGTTCCTTTTCATGGTCAAAAGCTAAGAATCCATATTGTCTTACTCCCATTACATCAAAAAGAGGGAAAAGTCCTAGTTAAGAGGATATTCCCCTATAAAAAAATACTATTAAGTCACGCATGCTTCCTTTCACAAAAGGCACATTGCCATACAGGGAGCCTAAGATAGAAAGGTATATATTTCATTTTTACGAAACCATCTCAGACTAATCAAAGTTTTCCTGTGCTAAATCCTTCAACCTTTGCAATAAACCAAATTACCATTTAGGGAATTTCCTACTAGTGGACTATTAACTTTTTAGAGACTTGAATATTATATGCTTTAGGAGTAATGTCTTTCAAACTTATTTTTCTTAAAATAAGTCTTTCAAGCAATTGTCTTTCTCAAAAAGAGTGCTTGTTTTAAGGAAATGATGTTACAATTAGAGGCAGAGACTTTTTTGAATGAGAGGCAAAAGATTGTTAGGAACAGTGTTTCCTAAATAAAAAGACTAGAAAGGGAAAAGATGGGGCATGGATTTTTGTTGAAGTATGGAAACCATCAAGGAAATGATATGTGATTTGAAAGAAAGTGATCTCTTCTGAAACATGAGGAGTTTAAGGTACATTCTTGGAAAAAGAATTGATAAGAAAAGCTTATCCAAACTCAGGTGCACTGATAATTCCTTATTTGAGAATGTTGACATTCTGGGGCAAAAAAAAGTGAGATGAATATGATTGTTTAGATCAAGAAATTAAGAGGTAAAATTCTTAGAAATATTGGCATGGTGGAATTGGTAAAAGGACTTAACCTATTTCAAAATCGCAAATGGAAAAGTGATTGAAAAAAATGAGATAGCGAGCTTAATTGAGCAAGTATTTGCTTGAGGTATTGGCATTGTAGGACATTCATTGCATACCATACATAGCATTACATGACAAAATCTATGGCACTGCATAACAATTCAGTGTTACATTGCATTACATGTTTAAGAGAGTTTTTAAATTTTGATAAAGATAAATTTCTCTTAAGATAATTTTTAAGCCTTTCTAGAGGATGTTGTCAAAGAATTCAAAAGCCTCTTCTTGATGATATTTTTAAAGATTTCAAAGCTTTTCTTGGGGATTTTTTTTAGAGATTATTAAAGCTTCACTTGAGAACATTTTCTAGAGTTCCCAAAACCTCTGTTGAGGGCTTTTTATAGGATTCTAAAGGTTCACTTGGGACATTTTTCAAGAGATTTCAAAAACCTCTTTTTAAGGATGTTTTTAGAGATTTTTAAGGATATGTTTAGAAATTTTCTAATACTTTCTTGAAGATGTTTTAAGAAATTTCACAAGTCTCTCTTGGGGATATTTTTTTGTGATTTTAAAAGCTTCTCTTGAAGATGTCTTCAGAGATTTCAAAAGCCTCTCTTGAAGATATTTTCTAGAGTCCTTAAAAGCCTTTCTTGAGGATGTTTTAAAAGATTATAAAAGTCTCTCTTAAGGATGTTTTAAAAGTCTTTAAGAGCCTTTTTTGAAGACATTTTCAAAGATTTCGGGAGTCTCTCTTGAGGATATTTTCAAAAACTTTTCAAAGCCTCTCTTGAAGATATTTTTTAGAGATTTTATAAGCCTCTCTTGAAAATGCTTTATGAAGTTTTTAGAAGCCTTTCTTAAGGATATTTCGAAAACATCCAAAAATTGTCCCTTCAAGATATTTTCTAGAATCTTTAAAAGCCTTTCTTAAGGATTTTCTTTATAATTTTTAAAACTTCTCTTAAGTTTATTTCTTTTAACTCTTGGTTTCATCCTAAGGTCATTTTCTAGTTCTTATTTCTTCCAAGCTATTTTTAATAGTAATTTGTCTTGGTTGCTTTTTAATTGCTAGTATTGTTTTAATTGTCTTCTCATGAATACTCTATTATTATGGTTACAAATTAACATGAAAGTCGAAATCATGAAAATACATTCATATTGCATTACAAAATTTATTCCAAAAAAGAGGGATATCATTAATGGCATTCGTATAGAGATTGTTCCCTAGTGGATGATATCATAGGTGATATCATTCTTTCCCTAAAGAGTTAAATCTAATATAGTTGGTACATAGAGCGAGAGAGAGAAAAAAAAAGCCTAATGTAGTTGGTAAGGTAGAAAACCAATGGAATTGGCCCATAAAGAGAAAAAGCCTAACATAGCTAGCCATGTCGTAAGCCTAATAGAGTAGGCCCATAAAAGAAAAAAAGTCTAATAAGGTTGTCAAGTGGAAAACCAATAGTTGCACCTACTTAGGGAGGTTATGCCTTAAGATAAGCCCAACATAGCTGGCCATGTGTAAGCCTAGTAAAGTTGGCCCATAGAGGAGGATAAGCCCAATGTAGGTGACCATGCGTAAGTCTAGTGAAGTTGTCCCACATGGAGAAACAAGCTTGATCTATTTGGTTAAGTAGAAAACCAACAAGGATGGCACCTTATTAGGAGGCTATGCCTTATAGATAGAAAGAGTCAGGCCCAATTTAGTTGGTTATATGGAAAACCAACAATGTTGGCACCTTGTCAAGAGGTTATGCCTTATAAAAAGAATTAAGCCCAGTTTAGTTGGTTAAGTAGAAAACCAATGAGGTTGGCATTGTCCAAAATCAGTGTTCTTGATTAAGTAAAAAGCCATTGGGATTGGTAACCTTAGGTTTAGTTTTAGTTAGTTTATAAAAGTAAAAAAGCCCTTCTTGTTAAAAGAGCTTATCAGGTCCTAGACAAAATTATGTCAATTAAGTCTTTACCTAATTCCTAAGTTCTTTGCAACAGCCAAAGAGGGGTAGCTATAAACACTTTATTTTGTTTGGTTTCTTAATTGACTTTTTTTATTTTAGGGGTTAGATAAATTTTTTTAGGTTTAGATTCTTTTAGATGAGTTATAGATTATAAAATGGTCCAATTGACATTTTGATTTGGTTCTATGAGCTTAGTTTAATATAATAAGGCATATGGGCTTAATTGTTTAATTTTAGAGGTAGGTGCAAATTTTGAAAAATTGAGGCTGGGGTCTTGAAAATCCAAGAATGTCAAAAGTTGAGTACTAGAAGTATCTTAAGATAATAAGAATGTTTATTAATGACACTTGGATGAAAAAAACTTGTTCTAGAAGTCAAAATCAAAAGTCAGCTATAAGCAAAATCAACTATAACAAGTCAACTTTATAGCCTAGAGTTAGATTCGAAATTAGAAGAGTTCTACAACTAGAATTTTAAAATTGATTGCACCGAAATGAAATTGAACATAGATTGTAGATCAAGAAAATGTAATTGAGATTTGATTATGAAAGGATCTCAAAAAATTAAAATGCCATGAATTCTTGAGGGCTTAATCCAAAAGTTCAAGAATAAAAATTTTCAAAATTTTTTGAAGGAAGTCATTAGGACACATTTTTCTTATATTACATGGTCATATCATGATCAATTGATTGTTACATAAAATTGTACATAGACTAATGTAGAAATAATATGCCTTAGCTGATTTTCAACATGTGATTAATGTGCAAAATGTTCATCTATTCATTAAGGGCATAAATGTTTTTTCTCTTTAATATTGTTAAGAAATTAGTGATTAAGCTAATATTACCTTAAGTTTATTTAAGCTTAAATCACTAACCTTGGGCCTGTAAATAGGGGAGGATGTTCACATTCTGGAGAACTTAAAAAAACACATAAAATTTTAGAAATTCTAAAATATTCATTTTCTCTCAACTGTTCATCATTTTCTTGAAAGAGAAAAACTTGCAATAGGTATAATTCCTTTTGCAACTTTTTAATTTTAATTTAATTAGCATGATTGATGTTTGATCTATGTTCTTCCATGCTTGGATTCAATTTAACTAGCTTGATTTAGAGGTCCTTGATGTTTCGGCCATGCTGGCTTTTTGATAATGTGATCTTGCTTTCATAATTTTAGTTAATGATATACTTGATTTTGTGATGAAGAATGCATGATCTATTGATGGATTGATGAATTGAAGATGAAATCATATTAATAATGTTTGTGATGATATTCGAATATGCTATAAAGTTTACATCATGATTCGGTTAGCTTTATTCGTTGGATTTTAATGATTTAAGTTGATGAAAGCTATGATCTTTATATCTTATGTTGAGATTAAGTGATTTTAAAGATGAAATCTTATATTCTTAAGCATAAGACAGATTTGGCCATGATTAAAACTCATGATTTAAGTTTGGCTATAGTAAACACATAAAGATCTTGAATAAGCTTAGTTTAGGTGATGATGCCTTGGTGAAATTTAGATGAATCAAGTTAGGTTAAACTTAGGTAAGCTAAAATTGATGCTTAATTTGATGAAATTAGAAGTTTACACGTTCAATTATTGAGAGTAACTGGTTAAAAGCATGCTTCGAATGTTGATCATGTTGATCAAATTGAATACAAGCTTATTCTCTAGTGCTTGATTTTTAAATAATGAGAATTAATGAGTAGATAGGCATGATTAGTTATAGATTGATTTGGTTAGGTTGATTTATGTTTAGAATATATTTTATGGTTGGTTAGTGGACTATATGTTTGATAAAATGCATGTTAGATTGTTTAGGACGTGTAAAAGCCTTGTTTTCTAAAAAAAAAAAAAAAACCCTAAGGGCAAATCTTAGTTCATTAATCAATAGGTGAGTCAAAGTATCGTTTTGTTTAATAAATTCTTATATGAAAACTTGGGGGCATTTAATCAAATAGCTCAATTTAAAGCTGTGTTTAGCATATAAAAATGTTTCTTAAGTGTTTAAATGTTTTATTAAGTCTAAACTTGGTAAGCTTTAGTGGGTCATTAAGTGATGTTTAGAAGAGTCAAATTATGTTGTTTAGAATCACGTAGCTGCTGATTACAGTATACAAGTGAGTGGCATTGGTGTGTTTCTCATTTGTTAAGAATAATAGTAATGAATAAAAACAATAGAAGCGGAGACATTCGAGAAACAAAAATACCAAAATAACGATTGGTCCATTTAAATTCCCACAATTGAAGAAGTGAACTATGATAATATAAAAATCAACTTAAGATTTATTTTTTGATGAATTTTGTCACTTTTTCTTTTAAAAGAAAGTTTAATTTTATAATATGTTTTTATTTAAAATTGGTTCTGAGAAAGTTTTTTAGTTATAAGGAACATGTAATTTGAAATAATTAATTTTTATCATAATATATAATTATTTTAAAAAATTGATTTATTAAAATATAAAAATATTTTAAAAATATTTATTATTTAATATAATTAAAATTATATGTAAAAAATTTCAAAACCCTTAGTGAAGCTGAAAATGCATTCTAGTTATAGATCAAAAGTATT
>JBBYHK010512636.1:33965-170840 GCA_038382065.1 Adansonia grandidieri | reverse complement strand
TTTAATATAAAATATGTTTTTATTTTTTATTATTTTTAAATAGAAGCTTAGAATTTAGTAAAAGATATTTTTAATATTTATTATTTTTAAAAACTATTTTTGATATATATAATTTATATTTATAATTTATATAAATTTATATATATAGTTTATATATATATATATATAAGAGTCGATTCTCTTCCCACACTAAAAAAACTGACTCTTCATAAACACAAGAGTAAAATAATAGAGAAAATCATGGTTAAATTATAATTATAAATTTTTTATTAATAATTTTATTAGTTATTTCGTTTTTGAAATAATTTTTTCTGTTTTACCTATTGTAAATATTATAACTCTATGTTACCTTTTTGAAATTTTTTTTGTAACCCGGTTTTCAAGTCAATCTTATTTTTGAAATCAACGATTAAGATTAAAATTTTATATTCAACGATTTAAATGATATTAAGGTGATAGAAAGCTTACTATAAGAACCTTATTGTAGAATTCCGTTAAAAGAGAGATTGGGTATTAATTGAAGTGGGATCTAGCTGGAGTGCCCAAATCATTGGAGCACAATATTTCAACGTAGTATTAGGCATTGGCATTATCGAGAGACAGACAATTGTACTTCTCTGCTTGAAAGAGCAGTAGCCCTTTATGAATTGATTAGGACCGAGATTAGAGTGGTGGGTTTTCTTTGTGAAATCGAATTTGACATCTTTCGAGTCCAATGATTAGGTTTGTTTCTTACTTGACAGATTTTCAACACAGCAGCGAAATGATTAATTGCAAGTTCGCACGAAATGGGACACTGAGGCCCACTTGCCAAAAGTTTGAACGAGGTGAATATGATTTTAATTAATTTACTACGTTTTGAGTCAGTATGTTCGGTTTTATTATCATATAATAATATATTAAATATAATTATAATATAAAAAATAAAAAATTATGGTTAAAATTATATTAATATAATAAGTTATATATGATAATTTAATTTAAAAATAACTTTTAAAATAAAATATAAATATAAATATAAAATAATGTAAATACAATAAGAATACACATGAATATAATTCATTATTTGCACTATTTGAAACAAGAAAAGATAGATGTCTTTAATACATTTGAATTATATTGGTATCCATCATTATATTGATATTATGAAATGAAAATAATAAAATATAAATCTAATAACTATCCTACAATAATTCATAACTTTTTGTATCGATTAACATAATTTTTGTTTAATATTAAATATCATAATTTTTTTCCTTTTTGCTTTAACACCTAAAGTTTAAAAAATACTTACATCAACTTAACTCGTATTGTTATCCAATAGTTTAACTTTTACTGTTAATGTATCAATAGGATAATCTTTTTGTTTAATAATATAATATGAAATAATTAAAAATTAACATGACCTTATTTTTCAAAACAAATAAAGAATAAATCATTATACGACACTCGAAACAAAATTAATAATTATTTAAATAGGACCACATACAAATATGTCATAGAAAAATAACTAAAATTCAACATGACATAAAAAAATAACCACTACATAAATATATGAACATGTTAAAATTTATATAAAATGAATATGACATAAAATTGGTAGTTATTTGAAAAATGATAATTAGACTTGACAGTTTTAAAGATGACACAAAGTTAATACAAAAAAAATAACAAAAGCACAATTACAACACGAAAAATAATACTAACATGACACAAATGCACAAATGCATCAAAATCTATATAATACATTATTAATATATCAAAATTTTTATATATGTGATACACAGAATACAATTATAATACAAAAATAATATAAATATGAGACAAATAATTAATTTTTTATTTAAATTAACTAAAAAATAACTTCTTCGAAAGCTATCCCCTTAAATTGAAGGGGATATATTTAACGATTAATTAACAATGAAAAGAATCAATCGCATAAACACAATATCACACAAATGGGTAGCTTGATGAGTTTGGGTTACATTCATAGTTTGATTTACTTTGGGTTGAAAAAATTTAATAGATTTTTTATTAAAATTATTTCGTGTACCAATCATATTTGAATCATTTGAATTTAAATTATTGAATTTTAAAATTAAATTAGTATAATTTTGGGCATACTTTTAAGCCATTCAAGTTTTGTCCATTTAAGCTGGATCCAAATTCCATTTACTTCAAATTCAGATTGGACGAGTTTAACCTTTTAACTCTACAGAGTCAAAACCGACTTAGTTTAAAATTAGATTCAAACAAATTTTTATGGTTCGAGTCATGTCTACCAGCTTTAGGCTATGCTAATAGATATTGAAATAGTTAGATAAAAACGATTGACAATTCATTTCTCTCCTGAGCTATATCACTTTTATCAATTTAGTATTTAAAGAATTAATGTATACAATTAATAACTTCTTTGAAAGCTATCCCCTTAAATTGAAGGGGGTATATTTAATGATTACTTAACAAGGAATGGAATCAATAGCATAAACATAGTATCATACAAATGGGTAGATTGATGAGTGTGGGTTACATTCTTAGTTCGATTTACTTGGGGTTGAAAAAATTTAAAAGTTTTTCTATTAAAATTATTTCATGTACCAATCATATTTGAATCATTTTAATTTAAATTATTGAATTTTAAAATTAAATTAATATAATTTTGGGCCATACTTTTACGTCGTTCAAGTTTTGTCAATCTAAGTTTGGATCCAAATTCAATTTACTTCAAATTCAGATTAAACGAGTTTAATTTTTTAACTCTACAGAGTCAAACGGACTTAGTTTAAAATAAGATTCAAACAAAATTTTATAGTCTGAGTCATGTCTGCCAGCTTTAGGCTATGCTAATAGATATTGAAATAGTTAAATAAAAATGATTGACAATTCATTTCTCTCTCGAGCTATATCACTTTTATCAATTTAGTATTTAAAGAATTAATGTATACAATTACATAGCTCAATTTGTATTCTATAAGGTACACTATACCAAGGACTAACTTCATTAAAAAAAAATGAAAAAGGAAAAAGCTTGGTATTAGTGGCCAATAATAAGTTGTTCATACATGTCACATCATTTATGGACTGCACAGCCACACCAATAGAAGAAATTAGAAAATTATTTTTCAAATAAATAATTAAAAATAAAAATTTTATTTTCAAATAAAAATTAAAAATTAAAAAATTAATTTCTAAATAAAAACTTAAAAAATTGAAAATCAGAATAATAAGAAATTGTTGTAATGTCATTTGAAAAAAATAATAAAAAAATTAAAAGGCTTAAATATAAAATTAACCCATATATTATATTATATTTTTTCACTTGGAAATTAATCCTGATCGAGTACTTCCACTTGGTAGTTTATATTAAAGCCGTTAATTAAATGAGTACATGTTACAAAAATATCACATCAATGTTAAGTCATGTCATTGTTAAGAAAAAAATAAAAATTTCGTAACAAATAAAAAATACGAAAATAAAAATATAAAAATTTTAAAAGTACATGAAAATCTTAAAATCTTTCAAAAAAATAAAAAAAATTCAAATCAATTTATATAAAATCTAAGTTAAAAGAAAATACTCAAACGTAGAAATGATTTTTTAAATTCAATTTATCAAAAATTATAAAAATTAAAAATTATTTAAAAAACTAAAAAGTTAAAAAAAACTTTTGAACTTAGCATTTTGCAAAAGTTTTTAATTTTTTAAATTAAAAAAATTTTAAAAATAAAATATTTATTTTACGAAATTGAAATTAAAATTTTTAATTTTTTTGAATTTTCAAATAAAATCTTAAAACAAATTTAAAAAAAAAAATGAGACGCAATCGGGAGGGTGAATGAGAGAGGAGGGGGAAGTGTTGGCAAATCATAGCCTGGCCTGTCTGAAGCAGACCGATGTTGGATCTACCTCTAGCCAGCCAAGCTGTGGCCAACCAGCCTCCACCTTTTCGTCCCCTTTCCCTCGCCCTCTCCCTTCGATTTCCTCCCCTCTCTTTTCTTCGGCCCCACTGTCACTAATCTTATCGACCTGAAGCATATTGGCAACTGACTAACCCTGCTGCCACCCCTTCTGCCACCTTTTCCCCTCTCTAGGATTCCCACCTCCCCTTCATTTCTCTTCCTCTCTTTTTTTTTTTTTTTTTCCTTCCAAATTTATTTTTTTATAAATATCATAGTTAAAAATAAATGGGTATTACCTTTTTCCTGAAGAGTGAAATTGTTACCTAAATTCATTTGTATATTTGTAAAGTACATAAAATTTTATGATTCCGAAAAGGTTCAAACCTTGACATGAAAACCTCAATACTAAGAGTTTTACCAAAGTAATTAATTTTAAAACTTGAAATGGCTTGCTAAAAACTTAATTTGTATCTAAGAATTTTACTTAAAATTTTAATTGTCATGTCTAATGAAATATAATAATAAACGCTTATCCTAACAAAATATAATAATAAAGTATTATATTACTAAATTAGTTAATAATGCTTAATAATTCTAAATGCTAAGCATAATGTATGGAATTAAATTAAAAAATTCATAGCAAATTAAGATGGAATTCCGAACACATTTACCTACATGGCACTTCTAAATCTTCTATTAATATATTATATATACATATATATTATAACCTTGTAATTTTTTATAATAAAATAAAACAATTGTCCATTTTATACTTAATAGCAAGTATCGTCCAATGGCAACTGGCTAATTGAGCATTAACCCAACTAGTCTAAATTATATGATAAAAGATTAGAAATTTGAAATTAAAAATAGTATATTATTTTAAATAAAATGACTAAAGATAAGAGATTAATTTATTATAATAACATGATCACATTTTATTATAATGAAAGGTACAAATCATTATAATAAGATATGATATGTCATAACATGCCAAATATGATTTATGTTGTTGACGTAATTAACAATTTGCCACTAATTTTTTTGAGATGTGATTGGGTCATCCAAATGAATCCATTCTTCCTAAGCTTGACTAAAGCACTATAAAAGGAGAAAGTTATGGTCTATGTTTCGGGATATGTGGAAAAATTGGCAGCCACAACATTTACTGTAAAAATAATAACTAGTTAACCTAACGCTATACTAAAGGTCCTATGGTTTAAAATGTCTTAATTTTTTAATTTAGTATTTAAATATTGAAAATATTTTCACAGTAATTCTCCATCATATTGGTGGAATTTTGAGGAAAATTTCCTGACCTTAAAGGTATTCAAGGAAAATCGTTTGCTTCCTTGAAGAAGCTTTATT
Source organism: Adansonia grandidieri (assembly GCA_038382065.1). NCBI lineage: Eukaryota > Viridiplantae > Streptophyta > Magnoliopsida > Malvales > Malvaceae > Adansonia > Adansonia grandidieri. The sequence goes on along the minus strand of JBBYHK010512636.1, from coordinate 165,572 downwards.
GTCGGATACATTTGAACATTTTATGTAATAAGGTTTTATTTCTATCTTAAATTTCTAATTTATTTCATAAAAAATTAAATATTGAAAATACATTTCGAAGAATTCTCTATCATATTGGTGAAATCCTGGAAGAATTTTTTGACCTCAAGAGCATTCAAGGAAAATTGTTTGCTTCCTTCATAAGGCTTCATCATCGAATTCATTTTACTATCTAATGTAAAGGGGCAAAAGGTTTGAATTTTTATTCTTAATTAGCTGGATTTCTTATAAAGTTAATACAAATTAACTTTGATCTCTAACGTTGAAAATTTCCAAGTAAATTCTCCACCATGCTGATGAAATTTAGAAAGATTTTTCTCACCTAGGAAATTTTTAGAAGTCAACCATTTGCGACTTCTTTGAGTTTGATCATCGAAAAGATTTTGATTAATTCCTATTACGTGATCCATTTCTAAAATACTAATAAGTTATTATTGAAATAATTACTCTAATTTATTATTGTAAGTTGTTTAAACCTTATTCTTCTATTTTTTTTTCATTCTTTGTCCATTTTTTTAGAATGCCTTTTTTTCCTCTCAAATTTAAAACTAGTATCTGGTGACTAGGAGCTTCAACATGATTTTTTTTTTTACATTTTTTTACAACTTAATTTTTTCTAAAAATATGGTTCTTCTAAAACAACTTCTCCTACGAACTTAGGTCTAGATTTTTGGTGACTAGAAACTGCATATAGTTTTCGAAATCAAGATCGCTAAATTGCAAACGATACACTTTTGGAAAAAGAATTTTATGAACTTTTCAGGAAAAATATTGAAAAAGTCTAGAAAAATCATCTAGTCGGTTAGAATCATCGAAAAAGAATATGAATCGCTGATTCCAAGGGTTCCGGATAGCGAGGGTTCAAAAAATCATAACTTCCACATTTGGATGATTTGAGGGCAAACGAGTTATCTTTGTAAAGGTAATTCAAAGCCCTTTCAAGGAAAAATGCTAGAAAATTCTAGAAAAATCATTTGGAGTTCAAAAATGAATTTCAAATAGGGATCATTATGTTGCTGATACCAAAATAGGGGTTTATTCAGGTTAAGGCTTTTATGGTCATGTGGGGTAATTTGTCAAATTCCACAGCTTTTTTCTCCTGCATTTGCCATCAGGATCAGCTCATACCTAGTTTCAAAAATTAAGTCTTTGTAGGAAGCGATTTTTTAAGATTTTGAGAATATTTTCATGTTAATCCTTATCAAGTTAACTTTCTAACAGTATCTTGTTTGCCATTAGAAACCATTAGACCAAACCAAAATAAATTCGAGAAAGTGGATAGTACGATGTTATCCCTTGTTTTTGCTAAACTTGAGAAAATTTACTTGGATTTTCCCAAAACATCTTGTCTAGTCATTTGAATGAGTCAAATATATTCAACGATTTCCCCATAATGTCATGAGTCATGAATTGGGTCCCTTTAGGTTGGGATCAAAACCCAAAAACCTTTTTAAAATTAATTTCCCTTTATTATTTAAAAAAATTATTTTCTATTCTAAAATCTAGTTTCTTCAAAAAAAAAATTTTTCGATTCTAAAATAATTTTGATTTTCAAAAATCACTCAAAATCTCTATTTTTGAGGGGATACCCCAACCCTTTTTTTTGGACCTTATTTTCTCTGAAGGGATACTCCAACCCTGTTTTTCAAAAATACATAAAAAATCTAGATTTTCTTTTCCCTAGGCATCCCTGGACCTTTTTTAACCTTTTTACGCATAAAATCACCACTGAATCTAAACATGTCTTAAAATTATCAATTCGATTATTCCTCAATAACCAAGGTTAATTATGAGATACATTTTAGCTATTCTTCCTTTTTTGTTTTTGTGTATTCATCTTTAATGCAACTTTTATTATATTTCTTTATGTCTTGCTAGCTCATTTATCTTCTTGATGATGGTTTGCATTCATGCTTTCAAAAAATTTTAATTTTATTAAACCAAAGGCAATGTTCTTCCTTAATATCCTTCCAGTGCTTGATGTAGTGTTCAAGTTTCTAGTTTAAGTCTTATTTTCAGCCTATCGTGACTATTGGCATGGATAACGGATGGTTCGATGGCGCACTTTATAAGAGTTGGATTGGTCCCTACTTCACTGCCATGGACCTTAGTGATTGGACATTCGTATGTTCGACACGTTGACAAGAGACCATAAAAAGCCTTACTCTAAAGAAACCTTTCTTTCAGCACTGGTAGCATAGTGATCCCTATTTGAAAAATTATTTTCAGACCTCAAATGGTTTTTATAGAATATTCTATCATCTTTTCTTGAAAGGGTTTTGAATAACTTTACAAAGATATCTTGTTTGGCCCCAGATCATCCTTAATATGGAAGTTATGATTTTTCGAACCTTTGCTATTTAAAACCCCTGGAATCAGTAATTCATATTCTGTTTAGGTGATTTTGATCCACTAGATGATTTTACTAGACTTTTTGAATATTTTCATAAAAATTTCATAAAATTCCCTTTTTATAATGGTATCTTTTGTGACTTAATGATCCCAATTGAGTCCAAGGCAATTTTTCAAAGTCCATATCCCCTTTCTCCTGCATTTGCCATTAACACTGACTCAGACCTAGTTTCAAAAATTAATTCTCTCTAGGAAGCGATTTTCTAGGATTTTTGGAATATTTTTGAATAATCCTTATCAAGTTACCTTTCCAATGTACCTCATTTGCCACTAGAAACCATCGAACCAAATTGAAATAAATTCAAGAAAGTGGACAGGGTGATGCTGTCCTTTGTTCTGCTAAACTTGAGGAAATTTAATTAGATTATCTCGAATCATCTTTTCTAGTCATTCGAATAACTCAAAATATGTTCAATGGTTTTCCCATGGTGTTATAAGTCAAAACATAGGTCCCTTTAGGCTCAGATTAAAACCCAAAAATGTTTTTAAAATTAATTTCTTTTTTATTTAAAAAAATTAATTTTTCGTTCTAAAATCTTGTTTCTTCAATAAAAATATATCAAAAATTTTAATTTTCAAAAATCACTCAAAATCTCTCTTTTCAAGAGGATACTCAAACCTTTTTTTAGGATATACTCTAACCTTGCTTTTTCAAGGGGATTTTCTAACCCTGCTTTCTCTGAGGGGATAGTCCAACCCCGTTTTTCAAAAATACATAAAAAAATCTAGGTTTTCGCTTTCTGGGGCATCTTTGGACCTTTTATCAACCATTTTGTGCCTAAGATAGCCACTAAATCCAAACATGTACAAAATTGTAAATTTGTTTATTCGTCAATTACGGAGGTTAATTACAAGATACATTTCGACCATCCTTCCTTTTTTGTTTTCATGTATTCATCTTTAATGCAACTTTTATTATATTTCTTTTATGTCTTACTAGGTTGTTTCCCTTTTTTATGATGATTTGCATTCATGCTTTCAAGAAAAGTGAATTTCATTAAACCCAAGGCAGTGTTCTATATTAATGTCCCTCTGGTGCTCGACATAGGGTATTTTCTCCTAAATCAATCCAAATTTCATTTTCCCAAATCCTTTATGTTTCTCCTCCCTCCTAGGTTGCATAAAGAGATATTAATTCAACTTTTGTCATGAAAACCCAGATTTAATATTTAAAAATTTATGTTTATAAGAAAAGGGATTACATATAAATAATGACCACATGAAAAATTTAGGAAAACTAAGACTTTAATAATTTATGATTTTATGGTACCAAATTTAGGCGTCATAAGGGTGTTAACCAATCCTTACGCATAATTGACTCCTAGACCCTTTTAAAATGAAATTTGATATACATTATCCATAAAATCAATGTTTCAAATTTCTTAACTTGAAATCATCGATTTTAATAGGTATCTGGTCATACCTAACCCAAAATGATCGATGGTGACTCTAAGTCATGGTCATTTTGTAGTGGCCATCCAAGACCAATTAGATAAGCGATTCATCCAATAGTCTTCCTCTTGACTTTTACTCTATCACGCTTAATCCAAATCCTAATCAAGGGATGATCCAAAACTAAGCTCCTTTCTTTTTCCATTTCTCTTTCATTTTTAAGTCATAACGGGTTATCGAGGGGCACATCAAGATAGCTTGGTGACTTTAGTGGGGAAATTATTTGAAGAATCAAGCCTACAACTAGCTATATTTTATCGAATTTCTAGTTTCCCTCAATTTTAGTCATTATTTATTTGTAATCCTCTTTCTTTTTTCCTTTGTATGTAACACTTATTTTCCATTACCTTTTGTATTTTGTGTTTTTATGTTTTTTGTGATTGCTAGGTTCCTTCCTACTTTAAAAAATGAATATGATATTTTCTTTAAAATGTTAATAAAGAGTAAATAAAAAGGTTTGATTGTTTCCCCAACATATAATGAGCACTCATATTTGCATTAGACCCTCGGCTGCACGTTTCTCAGAGAGACAATAACACTTTCACTAGGTTAAAGTGAGCTAATTATCCTCCATGGTATCTTTTCTTTGACTGTGGGCTAGCTATATCTTCCAAGGTGTAAAGTATCTATGCTCTTGTGGTATTTTTTTTATCTGTATGGGCATAGCAAAATACGTCCACCTGAATCGAGTCTATTCCGCCAAGCCAATGATAGGTCTAGGATTGGGGTGCCTTGGTTGTCTTTACTAGATGAAAGAGCGATTTGGGAATCATTTAGAGTCAACTTAACCTCATATAGTTAGCCATAAGAGCTAAAAGCATGTCAGGTCACACTAAATGCTGTTAGATCAACCTAGAGAGTAAGACACTTGGGGAAACACTTCTTCCCTATTACTCCTCTTTATTATTTCTTTGTTGTATAGATGATTATGAATGAACATTGTCATCGATGCCTTTTTTCCTACCCTAAATTTTGTTATCCATTATAACAACACCATCGGGGCATGCTATTATGCTATTCGACCAATGGTTAACACCTTTTTCTCTTTTCCACAAGAGATAACATTCGACTGTTGTCATTATCCCGATCGAGGCCAGTATCACCTCTTAAGGAACACAACCTATCTCAGTAAGTTGTTATGTTGTCTAACTAATGACTTAAAGCCCATCAATCATTAGAAAATATTGAGTGAATGTTTATGTCCTTTATAATATAATTGAAGGCACCATGCTGTCTCGTTGTGAGCAAACACCTGAACAAGTCATCAAGCTGCTCGATGGATGGCGTAACATTAGGCTATATGGTAACGAGCGAATTGTCACTACCTTGAGCATTAATCTTCATCCTAATGTGATGCCTCTAGCTTGGACACATTAGTATGCTATCCATATAAGTCTAAGCTTAATGGGCAAAACAACTATACCCATGTTTTTTCCTTGCTTGCCCAAGGTATCATAATGCTATCGAGCATTTTATTCTTTGAATTTCTTATTTTTAATACATTACTAACTTAGTGTTTCTTTTGTTGTTGTCTTTGCTACATGCATCATATCATTTTATATCATCTTGGGATAGTTGGTTCTAGAGGTGGTGTCCATAAATAGGTATCTCACCAAGGCACAAGAACTAGTTAAAGGTTTCAAAGATTTTAAGATAGTGAAGACCAAGTTAGAAAAGGAATAGAGAGAAAGTAGGGATAACCTCTAGATTGGATATATCTCAAAGATCCCAGAATGGGCTAAAATGGTTTTTAGGCAGTTTAATCTTCAACACTTAAGAGATATGTCAAATGCTTGGGATAAAACTGATAGCTAATCTTCACAGAAGACAATAGGGCTATTACTCTATTGATTCAAGTTAAACTGACTTTTGATTACTATGCATTATAACACAATTCTATAATCTCGTATATAGGTGTTTCACTTTCAACAAGTAGGATCTAGTCCCTATTATAAAAGAGTATGCAACTATGCTTAATATCAGAAGGGCCTAATTTGACAAAATTTACTCCAAGACACATGTCTAGTAAAAAGAAGTTGGCCAGTATGCTCAGAGTCGGAGAGCACTGGGTGGACTCATGTCTAGTAAAATCAAGGAATAGTGCATGTGTCATATAGGATTGCTTAAAATTTGCTATGAGTGCTCAATTAGATAAGAAAAAGATTCAAGACTCTTTCACATTGGCAACCTATGGTTTGATCATTTTCCTGAAGGCTTTAAGACACATATAGGTTGTCGTGGTACATTTTTGCTCGAAGCTGTTTTATGGCATCAATCCTGCTCTTGCCATCCTAGCGAAAACTATTTGGTCCTTAAATTTTAAGAGCAAATGAGGCAAAGCACACTTCATTAAATGCTTATCAATGCTGTATATATGGCTCCTCAGTCATTTTTGGAGTAAAAGATCATTACAGCTGTACATGCCAAATTTTATTCTTTTTATCAAGTTTTTGAAAAATGAATAGCTGCAAGATACCACCAAGGATTAATGGATTGTAAAGTTCCTAGATTTAAATCTTGATAAAGTGACTTGGATAGTTCCATGGATCATTCTTGGCTTGATTGTGCACAAATGCAAGCCATTTCATTGGGCGCCTCTTAATGGATTATGGTGAACCATCGATTACACCCCACTCATTGCTTTACGATAATTTGATTTTTGACCGTTTATCCCCATCACTTATGCACTTTTTACATTATATTTCAAAAATAGAGGGAATGGTTACACAAGCTTGGTGTAATAGATCTTTGATGCATGGCGAAAGACTGTTGTATCATATTGAGAAGAGAGAAAATAGTGGCTTCAGCATACGAAGATTAGATAGCCAGGTGAGTTTATGGCACCATACTATTGCCTGTTAACAGAATCTTCCATGTACCGATAGATAACCTCCATCTAAGATTGAGATCTTGAAGCATGAGTTTGCACAACAAAGAGCTGCTTTCACTAAAGAGATTCATCAGTTGCAAAAAGAGAAGAGCCAATGGGAGTAAAAGTGTCAAGTCTGAGAGGGGCAGATATTTGATCTTGTTAAGATGTAAAATTCCATCAAGGAAGATCTTCAAGACTTTAAGAAAGACTACATGGAACTTTAGAAGGCAAAGAAATATCGAGGAACCAACAAATTCTCAGTCGAATGGAAAGCCAAGCTTGTCTCTCTTGCTAATGACTTAGAGGCTTGGAAGGCTTAGACAGAGACTACTGCGGGAAAACTCACTAAAACTAAGCAATTGCATTGGTTTATCAAGAAAAGAAGCAAAAGTCTAGCCACTCGACTATAACTTCTTCAAGAGGGAAGGGTTAAGAATGAAGCTTTGATTGCAAAGGTTTAGGAATTAGAGCATGCCCTTCAAGTCCAACAAGATCAGGTTGAAAGATTGTCAAGATCTTCTAAAGAACTGTGCCATAATTGGATCATAGCTGACTAATCTTAATTAGAGTATGAAGAGCATCTCCAGAACCTTATTGAGTAGATTCATATGATTTAAACTAGCATAGATAACATGGTCAAATTAGCCAGAAGTGTGAGGTAAGACTTTATTCCCATATAAGGCAGTGGACAAGAATTGTTAAACTTTTTAGAACTTGTAATGAACAATGTAATCGTATGTGATATTTTCATATTTGATTACTTTTAAACTTGATGGGCTATAATTAATGCTTTGTTCGAATAAAAAATACTTATTCTGAAGCTATTGCCAAAATTCAACTATCTCTTGTATTTGCATATATGATTTAAGTTGGTTAATCATTTTCTTTCCATTTATATAGCATTATCACATGCATATGATTTCATCTTCATTCGTGCATATATCATACTTATCATATCATAATAAGTCTAATTCGACATCAATCTAAAGTTTAAGGGTCCTCAAAACACAAAATCGAACATCTGATATTGGGACAATACTCATTTATGTTAGAAGGCAATAAAGAATGATCACTAGGCTTGTATCAAAAGGCTTGAAGTTATGCATCCAAAGACTCTGGCAGGAATGCTTTGTAAGACTGATGAACTACCAAATCAAGTTGCTAAATTGACTGAACTATTGGTTACCGCCCTAAATGATAAAGGGCAAACAACTATCATTAACAAAGGTAAGGAAGTGGCCAATCTTGAGGTTAATTCGAATGGGGGAATTAAGGCCACTAATAGTTCTGAAAAGGTATCCCAAGAATAGCCACCACCAATAGCACCGATCCCACCTTTTCAACCTTTTATCTATACAAACCCTATGGCAGAACCATATCTAGCTCAAGGATATGATGACACGAATATAGGATCATCACTGGTAAATTTTTTAGTTTAAGACCTCGATAAATAAATAGAACAAGAAAAAATAGTTGGTTCAAAATGTGTCGAGACTGTTAAAAATTAATCTAAGTACAAGCTATTAGAGAAATGCTTTAGGGTTTCAGGAGGAAGTGATAAGTTTGGAATTGTGGATGCCAAATCCTAAGGCCTAGTTTCAAACCTCGTTATCACACCCAAGTTCAAATTATGAATTTTGACAAATACAATCAGACCACAGACCCTACTATACATATCCATATGTATTGTTAGAGGATGTTCGAGCATAAAAATAATAAAAAATTAGTAATACATTATTTTCTAGATAGTTTAACCAGGGCAGCTGCTCATTGGTATATAGAGCTTGACCCATTCATAATTTAGTTATAGGAGGATTTGGCTTGAGCTTTCCTTGGTCTGTGTAAGCATGTATCCAGTTGAACTCTGGATTGTCTTTCTTTATTCAACATGGAGGAGAAAACCACCAAAAGTTTCAAGTAGTATGCTTAGAGAAGGCTAAAAGGGGCCATTCAAATCTATCCCTTGTTAGCTGAGAAAGAGTTAACCATCAGATTTAATGGCACTTTACATACTCCTTATTTTGCAGAAGTAGTAAGAAACATACCTAAGAATTTCCTAGATGTAGTTATATTATGCAAAATAATTGATGAGTCTATAAAGAGCAACTCGATCAAGAAAGCTATCTCCAAATATAAAGGAAAAAGTATAACTAAAGCTTCACAATGGTCGAAACTCAATATTAGAATCAACTTATCTCAAATTTATACCAAATCAGTCACAAATGTAATTGGTATTAAAGACGATTATGAAATCTTAAAGAACCTAACACCAATGAACTTAGCCTAAAAAATTCTAGTACAACTAGAATTGAATAGGGTTGAAAAGATGAAAGAAGGCCCTCTCGACTTTTACAACTTCCATACCATCCACAGTTATAGTTTCTAAACATACAAGGAGTTTTGTTTGATGGTTTAAAGGTTGATGAACGAAAGAGGGATTGAGTTATATGACAAACAAGTATCTTTACTCAATTAGCAGACGTGGTCACAATAGATTTGCCTATGGTTGAGCTTTATCTATAGAAAAGCACCTACATTAGTCTCCAATTAACCATTGGCAAAAGTGCCCTAGCTACAAAAAGACTAGGAACACATCTACAAGGGATTTCTAAAGCTTTGAAAGTCACCTCTCAAATTGACAAGAGAGGTTTGGGATTTAAGCCTAATGTAGCAATAGAAGAAACAAACTCAGAAAGAATGAGAAAAAAATGGCTCATCTAAAGGGTTAAGATCTAGTATATGAACCAATGATGCTGCCATCATTATAAAAATGTTTTTGTTTAGGACACATTAATATAAATCAAAGAGGAACTATCAGCTTCAACAACATAATGTTTATTTTGAGCTAGGTGTTTGAAAACTTCTTTAGCAACACAATCGATGAGCTAAGAACTTTAGCAATGAAGCATGAGATTGGTTTGAGTACTCTACGATTCATCCCAAGCATTTAGACAAAAATAGAGATTTTTTTATTATTTAGATCTAATTCGAAGTAATCTATGAACTAAACCTACATGTTTCTACCCCAAAGCTTCATAGGATCCTTTATACAAGTGTACTTTTATCAAGTATTATTGATAAAAATGACTAAACATTTTGCATTGCATCTCTTATGTCCATTTCATATGTCTTGTCAAATCATTAGACTTTCTTTTTTTTTTCTTTGTATATTTTTCCACCTATATTGTTCTTCTTTATATTGTTAGGCACTTGGATGAAAATGACATGATTATTCATACTAAGATTCCAAAAATCAATTTTGAGCAACCAATCTACTCTAGTGAGGTTGAATTTGAGAGGGATTATGAGATAAGTACCATGTTACCCGATTTATTGAGACTAATTGAACAACAATAGAAACAAATCTTGCCTCATAAAGAGCACATTGAAATCGTAAACCTAAGGATAGAGAAAGATCAGAAAGTGGCTAATATAGGAACCTCGATAAACCCTTTAACTGGAACCAAATTAATCAACCTTCTCTAAGAATATTGAGATATAGTCTTACCAAGGCATGCCTGGGCTAAATACCAACAAAGTAGTTCAGAAACTTCCTAAACCTGAGTACAACCCACATAACAAAAATTTAGGAGAATAAAATCAAAGATGCTTATAGAGATTTAAAAAGAAGTAAAAAAGCAGTTTTACACAGGATTTCTAAAATAGCTAAGTGTCTTAAATGGGTAGCCAACATTTTCCATGCCCCTAAAAAGGATGGTAAGATGTGGGTGTGCATAGACTAAAGGGACTTAAATTAAGCTAGCCCTAAAAACAATTTTCCCTTGCCTCATATTGATACATTAGTGAATCATACTGCCAAAAAAATTCTGTATTTTCCTTCAGGGATAGATTTTTGTGCTATAATCAGGTTAAAATGGCATCCAAAGACATGAAGAAAACTACTTTTGTGACCATGTAGGGTACTTGTGACCATGTAGGGTACCTTCTATTAAAGGTTATGCCTTTCGAACTTAAGAACGATAGGGAACTTACCAAAAGGCAATGGTGATATTATTCCATGACCTTATGCACAAAGGAATAGAGATCTATATGGATAATATGACTGCTAAATCTTTAAAAGAGATTGAACATGTCACCACCGTTCACAAACTCTTCAAATAGATTTGCAAATATGAGCTCAAACTAAATCCAGCTAAGTGCAACTTTGATGTTACCTTCGGCAAGTCATTGTGAGTGAACAAAGAATTAAGGTTGATCCCAAAAAGGTAACGGCTATGCAAAATCTTCCACCACCTCATACCTAAAAAGAAGTAAAGAGTTTCCTCAGAGATCGAACTATATAGCCGTATTCATATCCTTGATAACTGATAAATGTGATCTGATCTTCTGCTTATTTCAAAAACAAAACCCTAGTGAATGGAATGATAAGTGCTAACAAGTTTTCAACAAAGTCAAGTATTACTTGTCAAGCCCACCAGTGCTTGTACCATCGATGCCTGACTGATTGCTAGTCTTATACCTGTAAGTTTTCGATGAGTCTATGGGCTATGTACTAGCTTAACATGATAAGTCAAAAATGAAAGAACAAGCTACATACTATCAAAGCAAGAAATTCATGGAGTATAAAAATAACTACTCCATAATGGAGAAGTTATATTATGTTTTAGCTTGAACGGCTTAAAAGTTAAGGTAATACGTGTTAAACACATCACATGGTTGCTTGCCAAACTGGATCCTCTGAGAACTCCTGCTTTGTTAGAAACGTTGGCTTGGTGGCAAGTTTTGCTTTTTGAATATGACATCATTAATGTGAGCCAGAAAGCCATTAAAAGTAGCGCGATAGCTGAGTTCTTGGTAAGCTAAGCCTAAAAGGATTATAAACCATTAGATTTTGAATTCTTAGATGAGGACCTAACATGCATATCCAAGTAGAGGGTGGTGTTGATTGCAGTCAAACTTGGAAAATGTATTTTGATGAAGCCTCAAACACATTGAGGCATAAAATTGAGGTTATTCTGATCTCACCAAATAGAGATTGTTATCCCTTTAATGCCATATTGAACTTCAACTGCACCAATAACATAGCCAAATATGAGGCATGTGTATTAGGGCTCTAAGCAGCCATTGATAGAGGCATCCAAAATTTGCAAGTGGATAGGACTCCACCCAGGTAATCTATCAACTCCTAAAAGAATAGGAAACCCAAGATGCTGGGCTATTCCAATACGAGAGGTTAATCAATGAACTAAAATAATAATTCGATGAAATCAGCTTCCAACATTTACCTTGGGAAGACAACCAAGCGGCAGATGCTCTAGCAACCTTGGCCGCTATGTTTGAAGTAACCCGTGAGTCAGAAGTCACACCCATCTAGATGTGTATTCATGAAGCTCTCGCCTACTATAATAGAATAAAAGAAAAAAAGTATGGTCTGCCATGGTATTATGACATTTTTCAGTACATTCAAGACTGACAATACCTGAAGCATGCTACAGAAATTGATAAGCAAACCATATGAAGAATGTTTGCAAGTTTCATTTTGGATGGTGAACTCTTGTACAAGAAAAGTTGGGATCAAGCATTACTCTGATGTTTAGACGCTCTTAAAGCTAAGAGAATTTTAGAGGAGGTACATGAAGGAATTTATGGTACCCTTGCTAATGGACATGGAAAGGCAAAGCAAGTCATAAGGTCAGAGTATTACTAGTTGACACTTAAAAAAGACTGTATTAACTATGGTCGTAAATGCCACCAGTCTATGTAGACAAAATTCATATCCCATTTTCACCCTTACATGTTATGATAGCTTCGTGGCCTTTTTCTATGTAGGGCATGGTATGATTGGTCCTATCATTCCCAAAGCTTTGAATAGGCATCACTTTATCTTGGTTGCCATTGATTATTTCACCAAATAGGTAGAAGTGACCTCATATTCCAATGTCACCAGATCTACTATGTGCAAGTTTGTGAAATGAAACATCATTTATCGATATGGACTCCCAAACAGATCATTGTGGATATGCTTGCAACTTGAACAACAAAATGATGGAAGCAATTTGCTCATAGTTTAAGATCAAGCACCATAATTCAATGCCATATGGTCCAAAAATGAATGGGGTAATTAAAGCGGCCAACAAGAACATTAAGAAAATAGACAAGAAAATGGCCGAAACTTATATAGATTGGCATAAGAAGTTGCCCTTTGCGTTGTATATCTATCATGTAGTAGTTTAAACTTCCACTAAAGCTATCCTATTCTCCCTGGTCTACGGAATGAGGTAGTCTTCCCCATCAAAGTCAAAATCCCTTCAATCGAGGACTTAATGGAATCACAACTTGAAGAAGCTGGGTGATCAAAAACTAACACGAGCAACTTAACCTTATTGACGAAAAAAAAGTGAGAGCTATTTATCATGGATAGATGTATTAAAAGCATATGAGGAGAGCTCATAATGAGAAAGTTTATCCTCATCAATTTCAAAAAGAAGACTTAGTGCTAAAAAAGATCCTACCAATGCACAAAGATACTCAAAGAAAATAAACCCCGAAGTGGAAAGTCATTATGTAGTTAAGTGAGGTTTTTTCTGTAGAGCATTGATTTTAACTGAGATAGATGGCAACAACCTAGCCAACTTTATATACTCTGATTTTGTCAAAAAGTATTATTCCTGAGAAGGACTTTCGAATAAGAGCTAGAAGTTGTATCTAAGGAAATAAATTTGCTTAAGTTGAAAACCTAGAAGGGTGGCCCAAGCAACTTAACTTTAGCTTTGTCTAAACCTAGTTAAGAGCAATATTGACTTAACAAAACCATCCTCTATCGAAGTACCAAATTTTATCCTAACATATTGATCCTATCCTAAACCTACTTCTACTTGATCTTAGAGGAAAAAGAATGGTGTCTACATTGGTTTAAGGCAATTATCATGGGGCAATCAAAAAGGTTGTTTGGAAAGCAACTAGCACCAAAAGAGTTGGTCATTTAAGAAAAGTCTTTAAAAGTACTCAATGGAAAACTCATGTTATTAGCATTAAAAGAGACCAATTGCTCTGAAAAGTTAATCTTCAATTTACTTTGTACACCCCAGAATGTTCAATGAGTTATGTTCCTTTTCTTCCAAAAGTGAAATATAACTATTTTATTTTCTAAATCTCCTTTTTCATACTTGCATATCATACTATGAGCCGATTAGACTTAGAAACCTTTTTACTTATTATGGGTCTTTCAACCTTTAAAAATGACCTTAACCATTTGAAAAAACCTTTGAAATATTGAGAGTAAAGTTGGCAAATCTTAGAGCAGACGAAACCTAATGAAACTCAAAGATGGAAGATGATTCAAAACTCCAAAGCCACTTGCTACATTAGAATTCTAAGTCCTCACATCAGCATTATTGAAGCAAGCATATGCACCTTTAGGTATCATACATGAGAATATTTACCATTTTTCTGGTATGCCTACCTTCCAAAGTCCTAAGCAAACTTAGGACTACAGGTGCCAACTATTGTCTCCAAAAACCCTAGAAACCCTAGGTAAGATCCCTAAACTTAACATACCTTAGTCTGCAAAGAGCTGGATGCCTATCTACCTTAATCTACAAAGAGATGGATGCCTACCTAACTTAGTCCACAAAGAGCTAAATGCCTATCTACCTAAAACCATAAAAAGCTAGAGTTCACCTACCTTAGTCCATGAAGAGTTGGATACCTAGCTACCATAGTCCATAAAGAGCTAGACATCTACCTATCTTAGTCCATAAATAGTTGGACACCCACCCACCTCAATCTACAAAGAGCTAGACGTCTACTTACCTTAGTATTCAAAGAGCTAGATGCTTGTTGAATTAGTCTAAAAAGAGCTAGATGCCTAGCTACCTTAATCTACAAAGAGTTGGATGCCTATCGAGTCGAAGTCCACATTAGCTGGTGCCTATCTAGGGGATTAAACCTAGGAAAATACGAACCTAGTAAGGAAACCAACCCCAATAAAACTAATTGAAATTTTTTATTAGTTGAGACCATTACCAACATAATCTACCTACCTCATCATAATACCAATTAGAATCTTTATTTTCTTATAGGTGCTTAAGATGTAATATTATACCCCAAACAAAATAATATCCATTTATCTTTGCCCTAAACTTAACAACAGCTAAAGAAAGATAGCTATAGACACCCTAGTTTGTTTGGGCCAACATTGAATGTAATAAAAGTCATCATTTGAGGCATCATCGGGGTCACTTAAAGAAACATGGGTTAATTTTCCACCATCTCTGATCAAGATAAAGGGTTAAGAGAGTCGAAGATAAGAAAAATCCATATTTTTATATGTATGTCTTGATACATGGGTGGGAAGAATCGATCCGAGGCTGCACGTCATTCAAATTAAAAAAATCTTTCCAGTTGTATTAATACCAAAGGACATGGAATCGATGCTTGAAGAGTGGTATCAATACCAAGGGTGTTTGTATCGATACAAAATTATGTTAAAGCTAAAATAACAAATTTTGGCTAATAAGTATTAATATAGGAGTGCATCTATTAATGCAACAAGTTTGGTATTGATACAAGCTTGCTATTATCAATACATCATATTTTGTATTGATCCATATTCAAAGTATTGATACATCCAGGTTTTTTGCTTAATGTATCGATACAAAGCTTAATGTATCGATACGTAAGGCTATTTTTGGCTTTATTTGAGACATTTTTCCTCCTTTCATACTTTGACTTCAAAACTTGAATTTTAGTCACGACATTAGCCTAAAAAATCATCCAATATTAGATATAAATTTATACAAATCATATAGATTTAATTTTTAGGCTCTAGATAGTGGATTAACACATTTTAGAAAGGTCTATTAAGCTTGGTATAAGGGTATTTCATGAAAAACTCTAATTTAATAGAGGACAAAGTTGTGATTACTTATTTGATCAACTAATGCATGGTTTTTTTTACCTACAAGAATCAAGATTAATCAATCAAATGCTAAAAGGTTTTGCATCGGTATAATGATTTATCATATTGTACATGGCAAAAGTCCTATATGCCTTCTTTGCTAGGTTATATTAGTGGCTAAAAGCATCTGCTATATAATCCAACATTTTTACTCAGCTAGAGGGATATACATCAGCCACCAAAAAAGAACTCTCAGGCTCTCCCCAAAACTCTATTCCCCTAGCTCTCTTTCCACCCTCTCAAGAACCCTTCCAAAACCTCTTATTTCCCTCATCTCTACCCTAAAAACTATCCTCTATAGCCACCATAACGAAAAGCACTTGCTTTTCATTCCTTTCTTTCTAATCCATAGCAAAGAAAAGGAAGAAATAAACTAGAAGTTGTTGGATTACTGTTTAACAATATAGCTAGGAGTTTAAGCTTCCATTGAAGTATATTTTCTATCTTTTCTTCCTTTCATTTTCTTTTTTTCTATATCATTATCATCATTATCTTAATGAACCTTCATGTTTCCATGTCCCTATTAAGGCTTCCATGATTATTATGATTTTATTAATGGTAGCCTTAAGATTTTGATGACTTCTTGGTGCTTCAATGTTGTTTTAATGAACAAGAATACCATATTTCTTGTTGACATTAAATCAGCCCCTGCTCATGCATTCTTACCATGTTTTTTTTATCTCAACATGCTTATTTCAATGCGAATGCTCAACTTAGCATATTTTGATCTTGACCATACCTTGGGATGCATTTTCACACTGATTTCTTTGTTAAAGTGCATGGATAGTTTGCTGTTTTGAGTCATTTTTATATTTGATATCTTCAATTAGTTTTGTTCATCATATATTTGTCAAAATGCCTATATGATGTGTGTCAAAATCTATTTTCAAAGAAAACCCCAAGTTAAGTCTATAATAAACTCAATTAATAGGAATTAGCATTGATTTAATGTCTTCAATATATTGGTTCTCCAATCTTGGGGATTATTAACACAAATATTTGGAACCATGGCTTCATTAGGTGAAATAAATACTATTTTCAATCCAAAATAAAAAATGCTTTCAAGTATTTAGTTTAAGTCTTGTTTCGAGCTTATCCTGACTATGGGTATGGATAACAGCTAGTTCGTTGGCCTACTTTATAAGAGTTCGATTATTCCATTACTTTATTGCCATGGACCTTACTAATTAGACATTAACATGTCCGACACCTTAATACATGACCATAAAAGCTTTAATCCAAAGAAACCTCTATTTCGATACTGGCAGCACAGTGATCCTTATTTGAAAAATTATTTTCAAACTTTGAATGATTTTTTGGAATTTTTTTTCCTTGAAAGGCTTCAAACTACCTTCAGAAACATACCTGGTTTTCCCCTAAATCATCCCAAATATAGAAGTTATGATTTTTCAAATCTTTGCTATTTAGAATCCTTATAATCAGTGATTTATATTCTATTTTTGGTGATTCTAACCCATCAGATGATTTTTGGAATTTTTTAATTTTTTCTTGTAAAGTTCATAAAATTTTTTTTCCAAAAAGGTATTGTTTGCGATTTAATGATCTTGTTTGAGTTTGGGTCAATTTTTCAAAGTCCACAACCCTTTCTCATGCAATTGCCATAACACTAACGCAGACCCAATTTCAAAAATTAATCTATCTAGGAACCAATTTTCTAGGACTTTTGGAATATTGTAACATTAATCTTTATCAAGTTACTTTTCCAAAGGTACCTTGTTTGTCACTAGAAACCATCAAACCAAACATAAATAAATTTGAGGAAATGAACAGCATGATGCTATCCCTTGTTTCTATTGAACTTGAGAAACTTTACTTTTGATTTTCTGAAACCACTTTTTCTCATTATTCGAATGACTCGAAATATATTCAATGCTTTCCTCATGGTGTGATGAGTCACAACGTAGATCCTTTTAGGCTCGGATCAAAACCCAAAAACATTTTCAAAATTAGTTTCCCTTTTTTATTTAAAAATATTGATTTTTCATTCTAAAATCTTGTTTCTTTAAAAAATATATAAACTTTTTTTATTTTTTAAAATCATTCAATATTTCACTTTTCGAGAGGAAGATCCAACCCCTTTTTTGAGGGAAACTCTAACCTTGCTTTTTTGAGGGGATTCTGTAGCCTTGTTCTCTCTGAGGGGATACTCTAACCCAGCTTCTAAAAAATACAACAAAAATCTAAGTTTTCTCTTCCCTAGGCATCCCCGGAATCAACCATTTTATGCCTAAGACGACCACCAAATCTGAGCACATCTCAAAATTATCGATTCAGTTATTCCTCAATAACCAAGGTCAATTAGAAGATACATCTCGATGATCTTTCTTTTTTGTTTTTGCATATTTATCTTTAATGCAACTTTTATTATATTTCATTATGTCTTACTAACTTGTTTCTCTTTTTGGTGATGATTTGCATTCATGTTTTCAAAAAATCGAATTTCATTTACCCAATCCAATGTTCTTCATTAGTATCCCTTTAGTGCTTGACATAAGGTATCTTCTCCTAAATTAATGCGAACCTCATTTTACTGAATGCTCCCTTTTAGGTTACATAGAGAGATATTAATTAAACTTTTACCATGAAAACTTGGATTTAAATATTTAAAAATTTGAATTTATAAGAAGAGGATTACATATAAATAATGACCACATGAAAAACCAAGGAAAACTAAGACTTTGATAATTTATGGCTAGATGGTACCAGTTTTGGGCGTCATAGGTGTGCTAATCCTTTTCCATGCATACTTGACTCCTAGACCTTTCAAAACAAACATTAGTATAATTAGTCCATAAAATTAGTGTTTCGAGTTACGTAACTCGAAATCATCAATTGTAATAGTATCTATTCATACCTAGCCTAAAATGATTGGTTGCTACTTAAAGTCATATTTGTTTCATAATGGCCATCTAAGACTGGTTGGATGAACGATTCATCCGGTAGTCTTCCCTTCGACTTTCACACTATTTGAAGCCTTATCCAAATAGCAATTAAGGGATAATCTAAAGGTAAGCCACTTTTCTTTACCATCTCTCTTTCTTTTTTAAGTTCTAGCCCATTATATAAGGGGCACGTTGCGACAACAACAAAAACATAACAACAAAGACAATCTAAGACTCTCTAAACAGGATTAACTTGCAAGATCTTGATTAATCTTTTAGATCAAGAAACCTAAAGAACTATTCAAGATTCAAACATACCTCAATCTTGAAAAGTTTTCTAGCAATTCCATGACCTAATTACAAGAAACAGAAAGCCTGATTGTTGTAAACAAAGCTGTCTAAGTGTCTAGCCTCTATTGCTTATCCATACAAGTGACTCAAATATCTTTCAATAAGAAAGAAACTTTGTAGCTAGGAGCTATTCTAGTAACCAAGGTTTTGATAAACCTCCCTTGCACTTAGAAGACGTTGATTCAATAACCAAAATGAATAAAAAGCTAATTTTCCTCTTATTGTAAAGGAATTGGTGCAATCTTCAATAAAGATTCTAAGAGGATGTTGCTCGACCTTTTTTTGGTCTCCCTTGGCCTAATTTTGAAGCCTCATCATGACCATTAGTATGCAAGGGTGTCAATATGGTTTTAACAACCCTTCAGTGTTTATTATCTCAATGTAATAAATATCTTTTCATCATATATCCCAAAATTTGCAAGAGCATGGTTTAGTGTCTACTTTTAGTTCAGTGCATGTTAGTATGCAACCCCTACATGTTAACTTCATAATCAATGTTGCCTTTGCTAAGGACTTTGAGTTAACACAAGCCAGGTACGTGTGAGATATATCCCTTTATATCACTTGGGGTGATAAATCCTCTCTAGTCCATTCATTCACCTACCATATGATTCATGCCACACCTAAAACCAACCTACCATAAGCATCCATTTATTGTGGACCCGTTCATGATGGAATCAAAGCATGATACTCCTTATATGACACGACCTAGTGTCACAAGTTTAAAGATTACTTACACTATTGACACATGAGAGTATTTCCATAGACACTTGAGTGAAATACCAAGTGGAACTCTCATAGTTGGTCATGTTCTATGAACTTGTTACCATAAAAGTACCCACATGATATCCCTAAGAATCTCTATACATCAACTTATAAGATTAGTTGCATGCATCATATGCATGGAGGCTTACATATGCTAGCATTTATGAATTGTCAATGCCCTTTGTTGACAATATGATGGCCAGGAATATTTCTACAAACATGGCTTTGATGTCTAGGGATCTTATAATTATAACTCTTTGCAATTTGCTTTGCAGGGTAATATGTTTTAAGATTATTTATAACAATTATACAATTAAATCTTATGTATAAAAAAATACCTTTATAACATTAATTAAATATGATGTTTGATTACATGAAATCACTAAATGTTAATGCTTTACAAGCCATCACGATTGGCTTGCAAAGCTTACAACCATAATTTTCCACTAGCACTAAAGCTAATCACCCATATGTCTAAGTTCTATAGCCTCCATATGATAATCATGTTTCTGTTGCGATAGAACTTTAGTGAAAGGATTAGCTAAGTTCTCCTTGATGGGTACACATTCCATACGAATGTCAAACCTCTTTATAATACCTTTAATGATGTCATACCATCATAACACATGTTTGGATTTATTATGAGACCTTGGTTACTTAGCTTGCACTGTGGCTCCATTGTTATCACAATAAAGTGGTACTAGATCAACAATGCTTAGAACTGATCGCAACAATGCCTGGGTACGAATCTTGACTAGCCGAATTTAAAAGGTAGATGTACCCCTTGTTCATATATATATCATTGTTCTTCTATTTTTAGTCGCCTTGTTATTATTAATTTTTTTCTTCTTTTTTGTGTCTATGGACTGAGTTGTCGAGATAAATTACTCACTTGACTTAACCCTAAATAGTTGTTATGAAAAGACCATTTATCTTGGTGTTGCCACCAATATGTTTTGGCTAGGTGAGTTGGTCACCTATCAAAATTTGTATTTCAAGGTTATGAAACCCTAGAAAATCGACTCTCTGGTCTGCGCTCATATTAGAGATAATATGAAAGGATCTATGAGTTAGTTATAATCACGAGTAAGGATCGATTCTTCTCATGATGCATGGTAAATGATATCTTATTAATCACATGTTAACTTAAATTTTGATCTCTATTGGTTTCAATGTCCAATATTTAAATATAATCCTTATATTTCAAAATAATATTTTATGAAATAAATTTATTGTTCCATTTGAGAAAATTAGGCTTTTAATATTTTGAAAATTAAAATAACTTTTGCACTCCATCAGAGGACTAGTGGAACATGAAAGGTTTTGACATCATCTTTGCACCTCACTAGAGAGCTAGAGGAATATGAAGGATTTTAAAAACCAAAATATCTTTTGTACGTCACCATAGGGCCGAAGGAATACAAAAGGTTTTTCTTTCTTTGCAAACTTTGACAAATCCCGATTATCTCATTTTTAAAAGGATACCTCATTATTAAAATAATTCATAGAACCTCTCTTATATGCTGAGAGAAGTACAAGTACTATTTTAACTTAGAGACATTGTCTTATTTTAAAAAATTTAGGTTTCATTAAAAATAATAACATTTATCCTAAGACTTGGTTTTGACTATACGTACGAAACTAGACTTAAAGGACTTCATTATGGTTGATAAGACCAAAATGTCCCTTAAAGTACCTTTGTCACGAAAGTATCCCTATAACTTCAAAAGACTTAGTTTTAATACACAATTGCTAAAAAAGCCCCTAGGGTATACCTTTGATGTGAAAGTATCTGGATAACCCTAAAGGACTTGATATTATTATAAAAAGATGAACCTATCCCTAATGTAAACCTTTGTCATGAAAGAATCTTGGTGATTACATAAGACTCTAATTTAGCATAAATTACTAAAGTGCCTCTAGGGTCTACCTTCAACATGAAAGGATCCTATAATCCTAAAGGACTTGAAAATGATATAAATGACAATTATACCCTAAATGGGTAACTTGCATGCCAAGGTGACCTAAAATGCAAAAATCGCAACTAAGTCCCTAAACATTCCAAAATTATGCGTAGCCCCAAAATAGCTAAAAATTCTAGAAATGTTTTAAAATGACCAAATACCCTAAATAGGTAATTTGATGTGAAAAATGATGTTTTTAACCTCAAGATACAAGGTTGACCTAATGGGCTCCAAACTTTTCTAATTTTGTAAAATAGTCCCTATATAAAATAACATACATAATCATACATTAAACATATCAAAATCAACAAGGAAAACATACCATAAATCATAAGAGGCATTCGACCAAGTACTTCTGGCCTTGAAACAAAATTTTTTAATTTTTACAAATAAGCTTCTAAACTTTTAAAAATTACAAGAAGATACTTAAAGGGTTAAAAAATGTATGTTATGCATTTAAACATGTTAAATATGTATGAAATATAACCCTAAGGGTCCATGATGCATTTGGCCAACCAAGGTAGGCCTTAAAATAATTATTTTCATTTTTAGAATTTAGTCCCTAGAATTTCCATAATTACAGAATAACATAAAAGCATCAAAAACTTCACAAACAAACACATAAATATTTCGGTCAACATGGGAAATACCTTTTCAATACCTTCAATGCCTTAAAATTATTTTTAAGCACCTACAAGTTTCAAAAATGACAAAATAGTCTAAAATAACATAAAATCAAACACAATAATTTATTCCAAGCACACTATTATATTTGGCCAACTTCCACAAAGAGCAAAGGCAAATTTTTTACACATAATTTCATAAATATCAACATAAATACATGTCTTAAATTTTATCAAACTTAAATGTGCTTGAAATCATGAAAAATAATGAATATATCAACATATTTCACTATAAATAAAAATGAAAATACCAAAAAAAATTGCACAAAATTATGTACATAATAAATCACAACATTATTTGCACAACAAATATATATTTTCATAATGAAAATCAAACTATTACTGAAAAAAGTCAAATTAAACATTTAAATCACTAAGCTTTGATCATGGCCTTCATACTTGGCTTGTAAACATGGATCAAAATCCATGAGTACAAGTACTTAATAGATTTATTAAAAGGAAAAATTATGCATGAAATGAACATAAATTAGGACTTTTACAAGGGAAACTACCTTAATAAGCTTGAAAACTTAGAAATTTTAGTGTTTTTTTGGGTTTTTTTTTTTTTCACAAAAAGCATTAGCCTTTTAAATGAACAATCTTTCCCATATTTATAAGGGAAGGAATTCAACTAAGGGCTGAAGCAAGTCCTCTTGGCCAAATGGTTCTAGTATTTTCCTTTTTATTATTTTGATTTTTTATTTATTTTAGCTTTTTAGGTTTTTTTTAGGTTATGATAAGATTTAATTAGTTGATTTTATCTTTTTGTAACCTTAGTCAAAAGTCTAAGTGGGTGATTCATATGGGCTAAGGTTAGGGTTAATGATGATTTTGGAAAAAATTAACCTTAATGATAAATTCAATCCTAATTAAATTAATCTTATATAATTAAACATTAAATTTTGAAATTGTATATAATAATTCATGAATTTTCAAAAATGTAAGAAAAAATAAAATTTTAATTGTAAATTTTATGAAACAATGGAGTGAACAAACTAAATTGTAAGAAATTAAATGTTATAAATTGAAGAAATGAAATTTCAAATGACAAATCCAATTACAAATTTGATCATGTGATAGGCCTAATTAGACATTCATATGAAAATTAGCAAGCATTTACTTGAATGACTAGGGTAGTACCCAAGTCAAAAAAGGTTGATCAAGATGAAACCATACTAGCAAGCTCGGGTGACCAAGGCAATACCTAAGTAAAAAGAAGTTAACTAGGACGAAGCCATATTGGTTAACTAGGATTACTAGAGCAATAACTAGGTTGGAAAGAGTTGACCAAGATGAAACAATTCTAGTTAACAAGGTGATAATGTCACATATTCAAGTTATTTGAAAGGATGTGAGACTTACCATTTGGTTTTGAGGAAGTTGGCATATTGAATTATTTTTCTAATGTTATGCTTAACTTTGGATCTATAGATTATCAAATGCAAATGCAAATGCATGAAGAGTGCATATGATGAATTCTCATGATTATATTTTTTTTGATTTATGGGCTTCATTATGAGCAAGCTCTAATCCAATTTATATTTAGAGTTTGAAGTTGTTTTTAAAAAATATAGTAGATATCTCATTTTCATTTGGTGGGGTAAGCTTGTGCCTCATTGGGAGTTGAAGGCATCTTGAAAAAATGTTGTGGATATTTTTTCTTTTGGCAAAGTAAGCCTATGCTTGTTCTTGGAATTGAAGGCATTTTTAGAAAATGTTGTAGACAAAATAAGCCCTCTTATGCTTGGAGTTGAAGGCATCTTCAAAAAATATTATGCATAAAATGAGCTTACTCCCATCTCATGTTTGCCCAATAAAATCTTTCTTCTATTCTTGACTTCAAGAATATAAGAATTGTTTTATTTTTCTTAAAAAATTACTAGACAACAAATTCGTGCAATTAGATAAAAGTTAATATTTTGCTATTTAAAGAACATTTCTATTGAAATCATAAAAGTATCACAATTCATCTGAATTCCAGGATTTATGAAATAAGACCACCTTCTCGTTCTTACTTGAGAAAGGATTTACTTGATCAAAAGCTTTGCAAATTTTAAAATAATTTCAACAATGAATTTTCAATATCAAGGATAATGGATATGCCATCTTCATCTTTCGATGTGAAAGCTTTCCTATGATAAATGATCACATAGGGACATCTTTTAATGGAATAAAGAAATGAATTTAAAGGCATAAATGGGGTGGCACTACTAAAATTTGTCTTAAAAAAACTGATATAACAAGGTTCAGGTTTTTTAAGACCAAGTTTAAGTGGATATTCCTTTCATGGGAGTTCCTTTAAAGGTAAATAGTCAAGCTATAACATTCTTTTAATCTTCAAATAAAATAGCTCGATAGGTGTTAAACTAATGTTGGTAAACATAAAGTCTCAAAGAGTTAATTTCAAAGGCCTTTAGGTACATATCAATTTCTAAGATAGGACACAAACGCATTAAAAAGTTATGTTGAAAGAAAATATTTGGGCATTTAACTTAACCTTTTGCTGATTTCATGAAATTTTTGAAGTTTTACGATCATTTTTAGATTAGCATGGAATGGTTTTTTTCCTTTGATGTCAACCTTTTTCGGTTTAGGATCAATTCTAGAGCCTTTAAGTTTGTTCTAGACTACCTTTTACTAGTTTTCACCTCAAAACCTCTTTTATTTTTTTCTTCTTTTCTTTTCTTATTTTAATTGACTGCCCCATCATATTTTGAAGACCTAAAAATCATAAAAAAAGATGAATTTTTGAAGAGTTTCCTAAGAATGGCTTGACATCTCAAATAGCTATGTTTGATTAAAACAGACTTTGTAGCTACGCAACGTAGGCCATGGTTCATGGTTTAAGAAAAAAGATAGATAAGTCTAAATTAAGTGTTTTAAGGGTAATTGAATTAAGAATCATTTCTCTTTAGGGTAAAATTCGATCTGACATTTCTTTCAAGATGAACATACATATTTGTTTTTTCATCTTTTTCTGTTTTTTATTTTTCTTTGCTTCTCTTTATTTCTTTCTTCATCTTGTTTTCTTTATTCTTCATTCCGAAGAAACTTGAAATTTAAACTTTGATCGATCATTGAAATTTACCTTGCAGCAACTGATTTATTCTCTTTGTAACTTTAGAACTGAATTTATTCCTGGTCTTAAAGCTTTGCTTCATTTGCCCCCCAGTGTCGATGGTGATCCTTAATTAGGGTTTTAAGAAAGAATAAATTATTAAGCTCAAAGGAGACTACAAAGGGGATAATTTTTTTATATTTGCAAAAGGATAGGGACGATAGGAATTTTTCATTTCAAATTTCATTTCAAACAAAACCATTTAAATTGACAAGCATTTCACTAAGAAAGAGAATAATTTTCTTTTTGAAATCATTTTGAATACCTCAAGAACATAATGTTGCACTTAATCTTTTTAAGGCTTAGAGTATGCCTCTCAACATTATTAGCTTTGTAGCCACTAATGAATCTCAGTTTTGGTTAAGCCTTTAAGAAAGAAATTGAATTAACATGGGAAAACTTCTAATCTCATATCTTATTTTTCAGGTATAGGATTGAAAAAGTTCTAAAGCAAACGATGGGGTGTTTTTGGCTTATGTTTACTTTTATTCTTCCTAAATCATGGATTTGGAAAAGTGTCATAAAAGTTATAGAAACAAGTTATCCAAATAAAAAGATCTTAAAATTACTATCATTATCTTAATACATATCGAACAATTAGCATCTGAATCTTTTCAAAGTATAACTTGTTTGTTTGACCCTCAAGAAATTCAAAAAAGAATGTTTAGGTACAAAATGTCTATACCTAAATGTCCAAGATACTTAGATTAATAAAGGTGAAGAATCTTTCTGAGAAAGCTCAATCTAATGGCAATCACCTACCAAAGAAAATTTTTTCAAAAAGTTATCATTACCATAGATACTGAAAATCATTATTAACAAAATTCATGGCCTATGATAGAATGCACAATATTCCTAAACCAAAATTCATTTCAAAATCTATAGTTTTTAGAAAGAAAGATACAAAGTTTTAAAGTTAAGATAGAAAATGCCCCTGTTTAGCATACCAATATACCTTTAGGCTAATCATTATTGATAAGCATCCATCAGCTTTTAGAATTTTACCGAGTCAGCATCCTTAAGAGCTTATACTTTATGCATTGCAGTCTTCCACTTAATGGCCTTTTACCCGTTGGTAATAGTCACATCTGATGTTCAGATTGTACCACCGGGTAGGGAGGTCTCTTAGACTTTGCTGGGATAGTGGATATCATTTGACTATGAATGAGTAAAGGAAATATCTTAGTTTAGGAAATAGCTTAGTTTAGGAAATTGGTACCTGATAGGGCATAATACATCTTTATCCTCTTTCTTTTTTTCTAAGAATCACCTAAACTATTTCCTAGATCTCTTCGCCTTTTAGAACTTTGGCTCAAAAAAATTGATATAAAGTGTTTAGGATATAGGGATGAACCTATTGAAGCCATTGACTAATGGAAGGTTAGGGTGAGGATGTAGTCTAAATGTCCTTACTTTCTTGACTTTCTATGGTCGTGGCTTCTATTGGTCGTGGCTTACTGGAATTTATTGATAAAGTCACTTTCTCATCGTATATATGCTACCTGACTGGCATCTATGATCCTTTTAGTTTTTATGCCATATTTATTTCTTTCTAATGTAAAGAAAATGTCTTCAAACTCAAAGAAAGCAATTTTAATCAATTTGTCATAATATGGAAATGGCAGAGTATCCACAAAATAGATGTGCATTTCTCTATCAGTGATAGGTGGTTGGACATCTTTCCATCTACAAGCGTATCCTTTATAGCTCTCATTAGGATTTTTTCTCATGCTTTCTTGGGTTCTTTGATCCAAAGCAATTTTCAACCTATGCTCATATTGTCATAAAAATACTCAAGCCAAGTCCCTCTATATGTACACATGGCCTCTATCTAAATAGGATTACCATTCTAGAGCTGCTTTAGGCAGACTTAGGGAAAAAATCTAGATGAGTGATTCTCATTTACGGCATGCCTAGCCATTTTAAGACAATATGTCATCAAATATGCCTTTGGGCATATGAGTCTGCCATGCTTTTTGAAATCAAAGTTTTAAACTTTGGCAAGATAATGAAATCTTGCACTGGCCTGAGATTTCAACATTAAGACTACTATAGAGCTCATCCTCTTTTATGACCCCTAGCTTTTTTTATAAGAAGCTGTAACTTCTCTTTTTCGATTTCAGTTGACTTTTTGCCCTTTTGCTTATACTTGTCTTCTTCATCTAAGTTAGGAACTAGTGAGTCTTTTTGTGTAGCAGTGGCCTTCGCACTGCCCCTTGTAGAAGGGTGTCAGAGTTAATATTAATGGCTAGTGGTAGAGTAGGTGTTAGCATATTTTGTTGCATATTTTAGGTATCTTTTGCTTGTATATCTTGAATATTAGCTGGCGATCTTTTTGTTTGTCCTTCCCCAAATGCCCTAGTAGAAGTGTCAATAGTACTTTCTGGTTATTAGTGAACGAGCTCCCTTGTCTCACATAGTTCCATCAAACTTGCAATTTGTACTTGCATTTTTTCCTTTTGTGTGGCATCTTCCATTTAGTGGTTCATGTTATTCCACCCTTGAAACAAAAAAAAAAGAACTTAAATTAATGTACCTGAATATTCATGTGTCTTGTTAACATTATTCTTTATTATTATCTTTGTACGGTTATCGATGAGTGTAAAATGAATACATGCATGAATAAATGAATGAATGAATGAATAAGTGAATGAATGAATGAATAATTGAATGAATAAGGCAGCATTGGAAGGAATAGATTAGGTGCCAAGCAGTTGGCTAACTATTAAACATAGAGATCATTACAGGGGAAAAAGTGCAAGAATTCGAGTCATGATTTGACACCATTGTTTCATAAACCAAGACTCTTTGATTTATTCATTCATTGTTGGCATACAAAGCCATATTTATAGGATTCAAAAAGAAAAAGTAACAAAGAGGATCACTTTCGTAAAAAAAAAATTATTTTCCTAGCTTTGTTAATGTTATAGGAAAGCCTTGCAAGTCTTAGTCATTTTTTTGAACTTTATATTTACAAAGCTCACCAGGTAGCCAAAAGATTATCTTCATGATCATTTCATTGCACCTCAATATTCTAATGCCTCTAACAACGTGAAGGGAGTTTAGTAACATTCGACCTTGGTTCAACTTGGAATACTCTGGCATCGAGTCGGCTCTGAACTTTTCTCTTAAATGCATTGCATTTTTCTATAAAATGTCCATGTAATGCTGCATGGTATTGGCAATGTGCATTAATGTCATACAATTTAGGATAAAAGGGTTCATAGGGAGGAATGTGCACCAGAACAATAAGCTAATTCTAGAATAAGAGAGAGTACAATTCTTTATAGGATAATAGGATTAAATCAAATTAGCAATTTCTTCTTGGTCTTTTCTTAGTATTAACACCAAAAAAATGATAGAGTAATGCTAGGAAGACCACCAGGGTTAGAGGTAGGCTAATTTGTATCGATGCAAAATTGGGCATCTTTGTTTCACTTAGGTGCATAGACTAGGGATTGGAATTTTCATCTAACGGCACGCTTAATTTAGTTTATGAGTGTTCAAGTGCCAAAGGTTGGGTTGAAGGCATTGGTGACTCTTGAGGATCGCTTAAAAGACTTTGATTTTTATCAATTTGTACAATTGTGTCTTTATTCTCGAATCCCATGCCCTATTCCTTTAACCATTCCCTTCAAGGTATTTATTCATGCTTTTAAACAATGTTCGAAACTTTGATTTTTTGGATTTATCGAGGATGATAATGCTCCTAGGTGAAGTTCTTTTTTTTTATCTTATATAGAATTTGACCACTTTCACTAGCCTATTGAGCAAAATTTTTGCTCCCTAGGCTTCATGACCATACTCCTCTTAGATAAACTCTAACTTATTAAATCTTACTTCAAAATTATCACCCATGTCTTGATCCTTTAAATGCAATGAATGGAGTGGACTTAGCACATTATGGAAATTATGAATGCATGAGCATATAAACAAATGAACATGTGAATCTTATAGATGCAAATGAATTTACAAGTTTTTATGGGATATGAATTTTATTGAAAAGGAAAAATCCTAAGACTATCTTTTCTTTTTTTTTAACCAACCCAAAAGCTTTATGAATTTGATTAATCTGATTTTGATTTTTGTCTTCTTTTTTTTTTTTGATTTTTTTCTTTTTTTTGCTCTCGTTTTTTCTCTTTATTTTTTTTGAAAAATGAGGTTCAAGTTTTCTTTCCTTCTTTTGCAACCTAATAGAAGGTCCGTGAAGTTTATTTTTCGATCATAGAAATTTTTATTAAAAATGAAATAGCAACTAGAAAAAATTACTCTAAGAAAACTCATCACAATAAGGAAAATAAAAGCAAGAAATAAATAAAAATTAGATTTTTGATAGCAACACAATGTACGTTCATTGTTATCAGGAAAATCAAATTATGAAAGTCAAAGGTTAGATGCATTCCCCTATGTGTACCTAATTTAGTAACTTCTATAATCGAATATGGCTCTAACTAGGTGAGCCTCTAACAATTCATTAACAAAGTTTATGTTAGACATCTAAACAGGTTTTCAAATTGATCCCTAAGTCCAAAAAGAGCTACTGAGGTACCCTAATCCTTACTCATCGCAGGATTATGTCAGAAAAGGTTCAACTTAAGGGGGAATAAATTCCACACACATAATGAGGCTAACACCTCAGGCAGATGTAGGAATTTATGCCCGATATGTTTTTCACTGGCCCATACCTCAAAAGGTAAACGTCTTCTTAACCTATGCCCTCTCTATATACTTGGAGGAGAATGTAATATATCTATGTGTATAGTATGTGTGGGGGAACAAACAAACCTTTTACAACTTTACACTTTCAAAAATAATAAAAACCCTATCCTAAATGCCCCGTAAAAAATAATGTTGCAAAGGAAACAAAAGGGGTAGTGAAAAATATGAACAATATATATAAGAATTTCCATATACATAAAAAATATAATAAAAAATTTTGTTTTGAAAATATCAGGAATTATAGTTAGATATTGTTGAAACTGAATCAATCAAAATTTAGTTAACATGTGATTAATTTTAGGCTTAAGTCTCTAACTTGTCCCCAATGGAGTCGCTAAGATGTTGCAACATGGCTTAGATGCGAATCTTGACCGGGTGGACTTAAAAGGCAAGTGTACCCCTCATTCATATATATACCTATATATCATTATTCTTTTAGTTTTAGGGGTCCTATCATTATTATTTTTCTTTTTTTTTGTGTCTAGAGATTCAGTTGTCAAGATGATTTGATCACTCGACTTAACTCTAAATAGTCATTATGAAATGACCATTTGTTTAGAGTCGTAGCCGATCTATTTTGGCTAGGTAAGATTGGTCACCTATCAGAGTTCATATTTTGAGGGTTACGAAACCCTAGTAAACCAACTCTGTGTTCTGCACTCATAGTAGAGATCCTTGAAAGGGTCTGGCAGTCGGTTACAATTACAAGTAAAGATCAATCTTTCCCATGATGCCCAATAATCGATACCTTATTAATCACATGTTAACTTAAATTTTGATCTCTGTTCGGTTTCAATGTTTGGTAAATAATATTTTATGAAAAATCTATTGTTTCATTTGAGAAAGTCGAGTTTTTAATATTTTTAAAAATCAAAATATCTTTCACACTTTACCGAATGACTAGTGAAACATGAAAGGTTTTATCATCAGTTTTCACACTACATTGTAGAGCAAAGGAATGCGAAAGATTTTACAAGCCAAAATATCGTTTGTACCCACTGAAGGGCTGGAGGAATGCAGAAGGTTTTATTTTTGCGAAATTTGCAAAATCTTGATTTTTTTTTGTTAAAAGGATACCTCATTATTAAAATAATCTATAGAAGCCTGATCACATATTAGGAGAAATTCGATGTACTACATTAACTCGGAGATATTGCCTTAATTTTGAAAAATCATGATTTTATTAAAGATAATAACATCTGTCCTAAGACTTGGTTTTTTGACTACACGTATGAAAGTAGACTCAAAGGACTTAAATATAATTGATAAGACCAAAATATCCCTTAAAGTACCTTCAACATGAAAGTATCTTGATAACTCTAAAGGACTCAATCTTAATGAAAATTACTTAAAATACCCCTAAAGTATACTTTTAGTGTGAAAATATCTTGGTAACCCTAAAGAACTTGATATTATCATAAAAAGATGAACCTATCCCTAATGCACACTTTGTCACAAAAAAAATCCCAATAATTACAAAAGACTCAGCTCTAAAGTAAAATATTAACATGGCCCTAAAGATTACTTTTGACTTGGAAGTATCTCAATAACCCTAAAAGACTCAAAAACAATATCAAATGACAATTATACCTTAAATTGGTAACTTGAACACAGAAGGTGACCTAAAATGCAAAATTATAACCAAGTCCCTAAACTTTCCAAAATTATACTTTAGCCTCAAAATGGCTAAAAATGTTAAAAATGTTTTAGAATGACCAAGATACCCTAAATGAGTAATTTAACATGAGAAATGACCTTTTTAACCTTAAGATACAAGGTTAACCTAATAGGCTCTGAACTTTTTTGATTTTGCAAAATAGACACTAGATGAAATAACATTCAAACCAAACATTAAGCATATCAAAATCAACAAACAAAAATCATAAAAGGCATTCGACCAAGTACCTTTCAGCTTGAAACTTTTTTTTTGTTAATTTTTACAAATACACCCCTAAACCTTTTAAAATGGCAAATTGACCCCTTAAGGGTTAAAAGTGTATGTTATGCATTTAAACATGTTAAAAATGTATGAAATATACCCCTAAGCGTCCATGATGCATTCGACCAAGCATGGTAGGGCTTGAAATAAATTTTTCATTTTCATAATTTAGTCCTTTGAATTTCTCTAATTACAAAATAACCTAAAAACATAAAAAAATTTCATAAAAAATGTAGACATGGTTGTCTAACATGGAAAATAACTTTCCAAGGCCTTAAAAGTTTTGGTAGAATTATTTTTAGGCCCTTAAAGTTTAAAAAATGACAAAATAGACTAAAAAAACATAAAATCAAAAACAAAAAGTTATTCCAAGTAGACCATTATATTTAGCCAACTTCCATAGCAAGCAAAAATAATTTTTTTACACATAATTTCATAAATATTAACATAAGTACTTGTCCTAAATTTAATCAAACATAAATATTAATGAAATCATGAAAAATAATGAATATAATCAACGTATTTTACCATAAATCAATAGTAAAATGCCAAAGAAAATTGCACAAAATTATGTACATAATATCACAACATTATTTGCATAACAAATATATATTTTCATAGTGAAAATCAAATTATTACTAACAAAAATCAAATTAAGCATTTAAATCACTAAGCTATGATCATGGCCTCCACACTTGGCCTTTAAACATGGATCAAAATCCATTAACACAACTACTTAATAAGCTTACTAAAAGGAAGAATTATACATGAAATGAACAAAACTTAATACTTTTACAAGGGAAATTACCTTAATAAGCTTGAATACTTAATAATTTTAAAATTTTTTGGTGTTTTTTCACATGAAAGGATTTGCCTCTAAAATGAGCAATTCTTCCCCTATTTATAGGGGAAGGAATTTGGCCAAGTGCTAAAGTAAGTCCCCTTAGCCAATGATTCTAGTATTTTTTTTTCTTTTTTATTTATTTTAACTTATAAGATTTTTAAGACAAGGGAAATTACCTTAATAAGCTTGAATACTTAATAATTTTAAAATTTTTTGGTGTTTTTTCACATGAAAGGATTTGCCTCTAAAATGAGCAATTCGTCCCCTATTTATAGGGGAAGGAATTTGGCCAAGTGCTATAGTAAGTCCCTTTGGCCAATGATTCTAGTATTTTTTTTTCTCTTTTATTTATTTTAACTTATAAGATTTTTAAGGTCATGATAGGATTTAATTAATTGATTTTATCTTCTGTAACCTTAGTCAAAAGTCTAAACGGGTGATTCATGTGGGTTGGGGTGTGCAAAATTTGGTGACCCAAACTAACTGACCATAATCGATCCAATTCGGTTTGTTTAGATCGATTTGTTCGATTTCGGTTACCTAATTAAAGGTTAATCAGTTTAAAGAGGTTTAATAGGTCAGTTAGCGTTTAATTTTTTAAACCAAACCGATTGATTAAATCGACCTTAATTACATAAAATTACTATTGACCCTCTAAACCCAATAACCTATTACCCATAAGCTGATAAGCCCATTAAAATAACCAATTCAATATTCCAAGCCTACAAGCCTATAAACTGATAACAACCTATCAAAATGATAAATGATAAATTTAAAACGAAATTATGAAATTAATTTTGACAAAATAAATCATAAACCCACAGCCTTTTCAATCATTTTAAAACCTTAAGTTAAAAAACACAAAACAACTTAGCTACCATAGTGCCTCCTTTGCTTCGTCTCCAATCTTTAGTCTTCTCATGCGAGTCACGAGTTGGGCAAATATTAATTCAAAAACTATTATAGAAAAAAGGTAATGGGATTATTATTTAATCTTTTGAGGAAATGAAAAAAAGAAAAAGAGGAAGAATGGAGAGTCAAAGATTCATAATATGGTTTTTTTAAATTAAGCAGTTACTTTTAAAACCTAAATTTTACTCAACTTTACTTCTCTCAATAGTGATAGAGATAGATACATATCTGGCTCATCCATTAGTTCTTGAAAAAAATATTAAAAAAACAAAAAGCTATTTGTTCTTTTCATATATTGTTTAAGTTTTTATCGTTGAATAGAGAAAACCTACTAATCGATCAAACCAATTGATTTTCTATCGGTTCAGTTAAATTAATTTTTTGGAATACAAGATGATCAATTCAGTCGATTATAAAGAGTAATTCAGTTACTTTGATTTTCAAATTTTAGACCTAAATCAGCCGAACTGACCGAATGCTTAGCCTACATAGGGGCTAAGGTCAGGGTTAATGATGATTTTGGATAATATTAAGCTTAATGATAAAATTCAATCATAATTAAATTAATTCTCGTAAAATTAAACTATCAGATTTTGAACTTTTATATAATTATTCATTAATTTTCAAAAATGTAAGAAAAATAAAACTTTAAATGGAAATTTTTTGAAAAAAATATTGTGAAAGAACTAAATTGTAAGAAACTAAAAGTTATAAATTCAAGAAATGAAATTTCACATGATAAATTTAATTACAAATTTAATCATGTCAGAGGCACAATTAAACATTCATATGAAAATTTTTAGCCTAAAAGGATTGAAATAATTTTTTGGAGAGAGAAAAAGTTAATTAAAAATTTCAAGCTCGTAAAAAAGTGCAAGAAAAATTTTTACTGATGAAAATTATATTTCATAAAAATGAATTAGAATTTCAAAATCTATATCCAAGATATTTTATTGAAATATGTGAACTATTTAAATCTTTAAACTTTTAAAAACTTTGCAGAAAAATTTTATAAGTAAAAGAATTCATATTTTGCAGATGAGAAAATTCCAAAAATACGTTCAAATATTCATAAATATGAGTTGAATTCAACATTTACTTAAAATATTTATAAAAACAAAATGGATGAAATTCTAAAATCTAGAATAAATTTTATCTGAAATAATTTTGCAAGCATAACACTTGCAATACTATAAAAAATTCAAATTTAATAACTAAATTTGACAACTTGACACTTTGCGATATAAGATGCCAATATGGATTTTTTCTTAAGTATTTTTTATTTATCAGAGTGTTATAGGCAAAGATACTACATGAGTGTTGGTAAAAAATATATGATGGCTGAATCAACAAATTTCACAAAATATTTTAAAAAATGAAAAATTTGATCGTGGCATCATCTACAGAAAAAATTTTAAAATTTTGAAAAAAATAAATTTAAATTTTTTTTACCTTAGTATTCATCTTTTTATCCAAAATTGGTTCTCTTCAGCCTTCGAAAGTGCACTTTTCCATCACATGCATATGCAATCAATTAGGCATGACTAAAAAAAGTCTTAAAAATGCTTATTTTGCCTGGAAAAGGTTGATCTCTACTAACGCAGTCATTTGGCTCTCAATCTCAGATATTTAAGACTACAGAAAAAACAGTTAGGATGAAATTAGATATCAGTAGAACCATACCAAGTTCGATGATAAATTCTTCATCCAAACTACTTCATTCACAGCCTTGAATGCCAAATTGTATTTAGCTTTAGTTGTTGAGTCTATAATTGTGCCCTATTTGGAACTTTTCCAACTAACTAAAACACTGTTAAGGGTAAATAGAAAACAACTTTGCGATTTATTGTCATCCTAATTAGATTGGAAGCTTGCATCAATATAACCCTTTACACAAAATTTAGCCCTTCATAGACTAAAAAGATATCCTTGGTCTTTTGCAAGTACATAAGGATATTCTTTACAACAATCTTGTAAATACAAAACCACTTTGCGATTTATTATCATCCTAATTAGATTGGAAGCTTGCATCAATATAACCCCTTATATGAAATTTAGCCCCTTCATAGACCAAAAAGATATCTTTAGTCTTTTGCAAGTACTTAAGGATATTCTTTAC
This sequence comes from Adansonia grandidieri, assembly GCA_038382065.1. Taxonomy (NCBI): domain Eukaryota; kingdom Viridiplantae; phylum Streptophyta; class Magnoliopsida; order Malvales; family Malvaceae; genus Adansonia; species Adansonia grandidieri. The sequence continues at coordinate 129,560 of JBBYHK010512636.1, read as the reverse complement.
AACAATCCTGTAACTTTCACGAGGTCCACTTTGGTATTTGCTTGTGATAGTTAGAGCATATAATACATCTTGTCTTGTACTTAGCATAACATACATAATGGATCCAATAGCCAAGGCATATGGGATTTTACTTATCCGTGCTCTCTCATCCAATGTTTTAGGGCACATCTATTTCGAGTAATGCATGCCATGTACCATAGACAGGTTTTTCTCTTAGAATTTTCCATGTTAAACCATTTTAGCAGCTTACCTAAGTTAGTGAATTAGGATGAGCCAACAAGTCTTTTCGATCTATCTCTATAGATCTGAATTCCCAAAATGTATGCTGCTTCTCTTTAATCCTTCATGGAGAAATGTCTCCATAGCTAGAGCTTAGTGGCATGCAGCATAGGTATCTTATTTCCTATAAGCAATATGTCATCAATATATAGCACTAAGAAATTAATAGCTTGCCCATTTATCTTCTTATAAACACATGGATTATCAAGATTCTTTACGAAGCTGAATTATTTAATTAATTCATTAAATCTAAGGTTCTAACTTTTTGAAGCTTGCTTTAGCCCATATATGGACTTTCTCAGCCTACATACCTAATTTGGATTTAACTTGGATGTAAAACCATCAGGTTGTGTGATGTACACTTCCTTTTGCAAATTCCCATTGAGGAATATAGCTTTTACATCCATCTGCTATATCTCATAATCATGACATATAACTATAACAAGCATAATCTGAATAGATTTTACCGTGAAAACTAGTGAAAATATTTCCTCACAATTAATGCCTTCTACTTGATTATAACCTTTTGCCACCAATCTATCTTTATATATCTATACATTACCATCTATATCAGTCTTTCTCTCAAAAAGACCCATTTGCACTCTATCTATTTTTTCCTTTTAGGTGGATACTTGGTTAGCTTCTATGGGATTTATTTTAGATCTTATGGCTTCTAGCAATTTATTGGAATCAATGTTGAACATTGCTGCATCATAATTAATAGGTTCAGTATCACAACACAAGTCATCTTGATCCATGAAAAATCCATATCTCTTTAGGGCTCACCTAATCCTACCTGATTGATGGAGTTATTAAATCTCTTGAGCTTTAATTTGAGCATCTAATGCCTTAACTGTTGACCTCGATTCCATCAAAGAGTCAAGTTATGGCTTTAAACTTCTTCAAGATTATTTTTACTCTCACTGAACTCTTCTAGTAGAAATTATTTCTCTAAGAAGACTATATGTTTTAAAATAAACATATTTTGTTCAATTTGGTGGTAAAAGTAGTATCCATGTGACTTTTTGGATATCCCACAAATTTACTTTTGACTAATTTGGCTAAAAGCTTGTCAGTCACTGTTCATTTCATCAAAGTTGGACAACCTTAAATTTTAAGATAAGGCAACAATGGCCTTTTGCTATACCATATTTCATAAGGTGTCTTGTCCATAGATTTGGATGGAACCCTATTTAGAAGATATGTAGTAGTTTCCAAGGCATATTCCAAAAGAATATCAAAAGGTTTGCCTTACGAATCATAGAACAAACCATGTCAAATAAGGTTTGATTTCTCCTTTTAGACACTCCATTATGTTATGAAGTTTTAGGTGGAGTCCATTGCAACCAAATACCATTTTTTGTTAGATGGCCCAAGAATTCTTAACTTTAAGTATTTTCCTTTATGATCGAATTGAAGAGCTAGAGCACTTTTGCTAGTTTGTTTATCTACTTCAGCTTTAAACTCTTTGAACTTTTTAAAAGCGTCAAACTTGTACTTTATTAAGTGCACATACCCATACCTTGAGTAATCATCGGTAAAGGTAATGAAGTAAAAATACCCTATCTAGTTGTTATATTCATCGGACCATATACATCTATATTTACCAGGCCCAATAAATCATCAACCCTTTCACTTTTACTAGTGAAAGGAGTCTTACTCATCTTGCCAAAGAGACAACATTGACATGTCCCATATGATTCATAATCAAATTGGTCAGGATAGCCCTATTTGTGTAACTTGCTTACTTAAGACTTATTAACATGCCCAAGCCTACAATGCTAGATGTCATAATGTGCCAAATATGAATTCAACCGCTAGACATAAAAGGTGAGAGTTGCCACTAATCTTTTTTAAAGGTGTGATTAGATCACCTATACAAATTTATTCTTTTTAAGGTTATCCTAAGCTTGACTAAGGCATCCTAAAAGAATAGGTTCTTGTCTACATTTAGAACTAGATTTGGGAGTTCAGCTACGTATGGAGAAGGATTGGCACCCCCACAATGCCTATCACAAAGACAGTACCTAGTTAGCCTAATGTTGAACTAAAGGTCTTATGGTTTAAAAGGTCTTGATTTATTAACCGAATACTTAAGTATTGAAAATATTTTCTGGAGAATTCTCTATTATACTGGTGGAATGCTCAAGAAAAATTTTCTCACCTTAAGAGTTTTTAAGCAAATCCATTTGCTTTATTAAATTAACTCCATTGTCGAATTCATTTTAATATTTTATGAAAAATAAAAAAAATCTAAATTTTATCTAAACATCTAATTTATTTTTTAATCAAAAATTAAATATTGAAAATATTTTTCAAGAAATTCTCAATCATGCTGGGGGAATTCTAAGAGATATTTCCTCACCTCAAGAGTATTCAAAGGAATCCGTTTGCTCACTTGAAATGACTCTGTCATTAGATCTTTTTTAGTATTTTATGCACATAAGTAAAAATTTTAAACTTTTATTCCTATTTTATTAAATTTTTTTCGTAAAACTTAACTACGGCCTTTAATATTGAAAATTATCGACTAAACTCTTTATCATGCTGGTGGAATTTAATCGAAATTTTCTAATCTAGGAAATTCTTAGAAGTTAATCATTTGTGACTTATTCGAGTTCCATGATCGAACAAATCCTGATTAATTTTAATTAAGATAAATTATTTCTAAAATGCAAATAAATTATTATATGAATTTTTTATTACTCTTTTTTATATAAGTATATATATATATATGTAATTTAATTATAAAAGATTAAAAGAAATAATTAAGTGAACAAGAAAAATAAACAATAAATAAGGAAATAAATAAATAGTTATTGGAGATAAATTTATAAAAAAATATACACGTATAAGTAAAAATAAAGTTTAGAAAAAACTAAAATAATTTCACAAAATTATTCAGAAAAAAATGTAATAAGAATCTTTTTTAAAAAATATATATATTTGAAAAAAAAACAATATTTATAATAAGTAAATAAATCAATCAATACTTTAAGGTTGAGACCCACGTAGGTCATCAGGGATCAAAGTTAGGTCCATTTTATTTCTTAACTTTTTTTTTACTTTTGTCATGAAGGAAATAAATGCTTTCAACCTATTTAAACTTGCAAAACAGATTTTGAAGAACTATTTCGATCAAAAAGTTCATTCAATTGCCATAAACTTCCAACTTTCTAATTTTTTTTAAAGTATGATAAAAATATTTATAAAACTAAGAATATTAAAAGCAGTTTTGATGTTGCAAATAATAAGAAAAACAAAATCAAAGAAAAACTAAAATATTTACCTAGAGAAAAGCCAAGCTTTCCTTCCAAATCCAAGCTTCTCAAAAGAATCTACCCAATAATTTTTTCTTTTCTCAGACCAAGCATTAATGATGGAATTAAAAACCCTAATTCCCTTTCTAAAATTTAGAATTCAAATCCTATAATTTTAGCTATATCAACTCTAATTTTATAGATTTTTGGCAATTTGATTTTAATGATCTTTGACCAATCTTTATCTCGATTCGATCTTGACAGATTTAGTCACAAAATTAGAAATTTGCAATTTTAACTTTTTTTCCTTTTTTTTAAATGAAGATAAAAATTTCCAAAGGGATATGGGCTTTCCAAATATTGGATTATGGAACCCAAACCTAAAATCGGATGTCTACACTAGATATAGGTTTTTGATCGATCATTCTTTTTAGCTTTCTTGACATTTATATTAAGCAAAGGCATTTGAGGATCTAACGCAAACAAACAATCCTTTAATGAAGCCGATCAATAGACCTCATCATTTAGAATGATGGTGGAACTTTTGCCTATCAGTGAGGAATGTAAGTAAACTGATATTTGTTGACAATTTGGGAACATAAAAACAATCTTTTAGTTCCAAGGTCATGCCTGCAGGCAATAATAAGGTACAAGTTTCATTGGCAGTGGCTTTAACTTTTGACCCATTACCTATTTTTGCAATCACCTTATTAGAGCTCAATTCACTTTTGTTTTTCTATAGTCTTATATCATCACATAAGTGTGATCCACAACCTAAATCAATTATCCAAGTAGTCAAATAAATGGTGGAGTAATTCAACTTAGTCATGCGAAGGTCAACTACCTTCCTTTTATTGAGTCATTTTGTAATTTCACATACCAGTCCAAACACTTTGGGCCTATGGCGTTAAGTATGCCATGTAACATAGTTAATATAAATACCATTATCAATAGCCTACTGTAAAACGAGTGTATATTAGTTATTCATGTACTAAACCATAATGACAAAGTATTAAATCTTTAATGGTTTTTCCTATAAATTTTCCAAAATAATAGCCCTTACTGTTATTCAAAAATCTTTTTCAAGGAATTTCTAATGGGTTGGTACCCTTTTCAAAATGTTACGTCATTGGGGATAGCCCAACAAATTGCAATAGGCCCAATTGGGTAGGCAACATAGCTTACCAATTGTATCTTTTTATAACTCCCAGATCAGTTAGGTGGTAACTCTTTGCCTATATGCATCATATGCATTTCACCTAACCATCACCTCTAACACTATGTGGTTAAGTTTGTAAGCATCCAAATAGCACGATGTTATTTGAGTAGGACCAATTAATTATAACTTAAGCAATATGGGTGGAAGGGACTTTGGGGATAGCTAATAAATTCCCACAATTGAAACTTTGATATCTTGTTATAATCTAATGGAAGGCATCTTTATCATGTGAAGCATGTAACTTAATATTGTACGAGGGATTTCATTTGTCCATTTTATTCTTCAATTAAAGTCTAATCATATTTGCGTGCATAGTGTTTATAATATCGCATAAAATAAATCTACTATCATGCATACTACTTGAATGATTATGGACTACTATCTAATTTAATTTCCTTAAGCCATCAAAGGGAATTGCTTGGTCAATTCCTAGGTAATTACACACAAAGTCTTTGTAAGATTTCTTGCAATCTTCCAAGCTTCATGGTGACTTCACTTGGATCTCCATCTTTAGTTACAAAATCTCTCCTAACTAACCCTTACACTTATGTAATTTAACTACATTTGTAATAAAGAAACCTTAAATTACATTCGAGGGGAATTAGGCGGCAAAAGAATTTTACAACCTCAGAGAAAATAGAGATAAGGTAGAGCTCGCAAACCCTATTTAAAAATTTAGACATCCATAAACAATTAACCATATAACCCATATATCCATAACAATTATGAACATCTACAAACATGTGTCTTAAATTCAAGTTACTAATTTTGGTACTTAAATTATTGGTCTATATTTAATTTAATTAAGAAAACAATTGTTTAAATGACTATTATTCTAATCATATTAAAATAAATCCTATTCAAAATAGGTTTAATCATTTAAATTAAATACAATTTTTAATTTATCAAATTATTGAATTTTAATTCCATGCTTATTATATTATGCAATTTATATCTTAAACAATTTAAGAAAAATAAGAAACTTGGATAATTAGGTGTTTAATGCTATGTGAGACTTATAATTGGAGTCAACCTCTAAGAGAGATGTATTGTGCCAACCATGCTAACTTTTAGCAATTATAAATTAATTTTTTATTTTATTATAATTTAATATGATCATATCAAATTTTAAACCTTAAAAAAAAAATGGAAGAGTCCTACCCAAGTAGTACTATGTTGGCACAATCTTAGAGGAATCCTAGTCCAAGTAGAACTTTATCCCATGCATGGCTACTGGAGGAGTCCTACTCCAAGTAGTACTATGTTGGCTCAATCTCGGAGGAATCTTAGTCCAACAAGGACTCTATCCCATGCATGGCTATCTTAGTCATCCTACTTTAATTCAAACACTATTGCCTTTCTCCCACTAAACCTCTAAAAAAACAACAAACTTATAGCAACTCCTTGCTATGATCGATGACGAACCAAGATCCAAGAAAGAAGACAAGATGCCACAAGCTTCAAGTACATTTGTGCACCCGTTTTAGCCTAAAATTTAAGCATTTTCAACTCTGATTTAACCTGATTTTTCCAGCAAGTATTATGAACTTTTCATGATACTTTCAAGGTAGAAAAACAAGGAAAAAATTGAACCAATGGTTACCCTAAAAATCAGCCATATCAAAATATAGAAATAGACCTAACCTAGCACTAGTCAACACCAAATTGTCAATAGATGACTCTAATATCAATTTAATTAATAAAATCACATTTTAGTCAATTAAAATTGAATAATAAACATGAATTAACTTGATGAAAATATAAAAATAAAAAAGAAACAATTTTCTTTAATTTTTAAATTCAAGAACGGATAGCATAACATCAAAATAACAAAATCTTTAATCGGTAACAACTAAAACATAGGATTAATCAGATCGATGCAAAGAGACTTATATGCCACATGTAAGAAGTCTTGGGATAACAAGTAATCAAATTACAAAAATTCATAAACTAATTTGGAATCATGGCAACGAAAACATAATAACAAAGATAATCAATGTTTCTTAAACAAGATCAACTTGTAAGATCTTAATTAATCTTTTACATTAAGAAACTTGAAAAACTATTTAAGATTCAAACATACCTCATTCTTTAAAGTTTTCCAGCAATGCAATAACCCAATTACAAGAAAAATAGAGCTCGATTATTATAAACCAAAGCTGTCTAAGCATCTAGCCTTTAATGGTTATCCACATAGGTGGCTCAAAAATCCTTTAATAAGGAAAAGACTTTGTTGCAGAGAGTTGTGCTTTCTATAGAGATTCTAGGAGGGTGTCACCTAACCTTATTTTTGTCTCTCTTGGTTGAATTCTAAAGCCTCTCTTAAGCTATGAAGGATAACAAACATGGGCTTACATAGCCTAGGGTTTAAAATTTTAATTCTTGAGAAATATAATGTTCCTTAACTAATTGAACATATTCAAATTGGGCCTAAGTAACCATTATCTGTACTAGACATATAAGCACAGCCTTAATTTAATTTCAACTAATCACCTTTATGTGTGTGGCCTATTAGGTCCCCATCTAATTGGTAATAAATATGAAAATAGCCCAATAAAAAATATTTTACATAGACCAAGATTGGCATTTAACAATGCATGATGGCCACCCAATGTGCAAGGAGTGTCAATATGGTTTTGACAAGCCCTTCGATGTTCAGTATCTTAGTGTAATAAATATCCTTTCATCATATATATTGGAATTTGTAAGACCATGGTTTAGTGTCTACTCTTACCTTATTCCATGTTAGTATGCAACCTGTATATGTTAATTCCATAAGCAATATTGCCTTGACCAAGGATTTTGAGTTGACACGGCTAGGTACATGTATGATATGTCCCTTCATATCACTTGTGATAATGAATCTTCTGTGGAACACTTGTTCATGTAGCATATGATTCAAAGCATACCCAAAACCACCTTACCATAGGTATTAATTTGTTGTGGACCCATTCATGATGGAATTAAAGCATGATACTTTTTATATGTGATGACTTGGTGTCACAAGTTTAAGGATCACTTACACTGCTAACACATGAGAGTATTTTCATAGTCAATTGAGTGAAAAACCAAATGAAACTCTCATAACAGCTCATGTTTAATGAACTTGTTACCATAATAAGCACCTATATGATATCCCTAAGTATCTTTATACTTCAACTTTTGAGATCAGTTACATTTATCCTATATTGTCAATGCTATGTTTTGACAACATGATGACTAGGAACATTGTTAGAAACACTACTTGGATGTATAGGGATTTCATAATTGTAACTCTTTACAATTCCCTTACAAGACTAATGTGTTTCATGGGTTTTATCTACATAAAATATTTATAAAAATTATATAATTAAATCTTATGGATAAAGAAACACCTTTATAACATTAATTAAATATAATGTTTGATTACATGAAATCACTAAATGCTAATGCCTTACAAGCCATAACTATTGGCTAACAAAGCTTACTCCAATAATATTTTATGTAAGATTTAATCTTAGTCATCAAAAACTTAGCAGAAAAAAAAGGGCATTTAGGACATTTGGATGGATAAAGTGGTGACTTATTGTTCCAAGGAGTAATATTTTAGCATTTTATTTGTTGCCATACTTTTTTGATAGTAGTAACAAACCATGCATAACCTGACATGTTAAGCAAAGTCAAGCTTGCCCTTATCTATTTGCATTATTGCATGAAATGGACTTGTAACAAGCTTAATGGACCATTCATAAATGTTAAAACCTAATGTTTAAGCTTAAAAATGAAGTCTATAAAATTTTTAGAAAGTTATGTTTAAGATTAAATGATTATTATGGCCAAAGTCATGACTAAATTTATGTTTTGATGTCTTGGTTACAAGGTGTGAAAATGGCAGGAAGTAGGCAATTTAGCCTTGGTGTACCAATATAATTACTTCTTGTATCAATACTTAGAACAAATTTTTGCCCAGGTATCGATACTATGCTTTTTGTATCAATATTTAGAGCAAATTTTTACTTAATCTATCGATACAATAAAGCTAGTATTGATAGTTAGAGCTAGGTATCGATGCTATCACTCTTTTGTATCGATATTGGCTGGCCAATATAATAATTTTAGCTTTGACATTATCTTATATCGATACAAAGGCCTCTTTTATCGATACCATTAATAATTATATAGATAGATGGCCTTTGGTTTCAATATAATCAGTAGCTTTTTAGGATCTTGATGACATGGAAATCTTGTATTAACACCTAAAGGTCATGTACTAATACTTACTCATGCAAATATTGATTTCATACACCTTTGACTCCTCAAACACCTTACTTTGGCTAGGAATGATGGATAACTAATTCATGCTTGCTCGAATAGACCCGACAAAGCCTCGAATAGTGACTTTTGATGCCTTGGATGATGGATCGAATAAAATAGGGTATTTATAGTCACACCACTTTGGTTGTTGCTTAGTACTAGGAATAAGGCAAAGACCAATAGACACCATTTTGTCTAAGTCATGCTTGATGTTGCCCTATGTTCTCGTAATGAAGAGACTAAAATCAATACAACTTAGGATAAAAAAAAGATTTTGATGACAATTCCAAATACATTGGTGAAAGGTAAAGTTTGAATTTTTGGATGAGAAACTTAGATTATGATCTTAGGCTCAACCTATCCCTAGGTTTGACCTACAATGACAAAATGCTAACGCATTGAATCACAGCCAGTAACATTGGGTTTTAAACGGATTTCTTAATAAGTTTTGGACGAGAAATCTAGACTACAATCTTAAGCTTGACCTATCCCTAGGTTTGACTTAAAAATGACATAATGCCAATATGCCAAATCACGGCCAGCAATGTTGGACTTTGAAAAAGATTTCTTTATAAGTTTTGGATGAAAGACCTTGATTATGATCCTAGGCTTGATCTACGCCTGGGTTTGACTTAAAAATTACATAATACTAAGTGCCAAATCATGCTAGCAATGTTAGACTTTGCAAAGGATTTCTTGACAAAGGTTCTTAACAAAGATTCTTAATAAATGTTTTAGATGCTAACAAGCTAGATCACAATGTTCTAACAGTATTAGACTTTTGAAAGAATTACTTGATAGATGTTTACAATAAGGGTTTTTGACAAAGGTTCTTGGCAAAGGTGTTAAATGTTCAGCCTACCTATTAAAGTCTTCATGATTGACTTTTCTTAACAAGGGCAAATCAATCAAACTTGACCTATCGATGTCAATAGGCTTAAACTTTTTGGCACAATAGTTTGGAGAGATAGGGTTCTTACATGAACGACCTTCGATTTGCCATTTTTCAATAGCAAAGATTCTTATAAGTTTTTCAAAATTTGATCAATTATGCTTGATGCAATTATGACAAAATGATGTTATGTAATGACAATATGAATGAATGATGCAATGATGCAAGTGCAACTTTCTTGATGATAAGATCATGACATAAAGTGTAATATAATTGCAAGTTGACCTTTTGACTAGAAGCTCCAACAACTACTTCCCTAATGCCATAGTTTATGGTATCGATTTTAAACTTAACGAGCTTTATGATCATGACCTCCTTTTAGATAATTTGGTGATTATTTGGTTGTTATCTTGACTTATGTACCTATGTTTTTTTCCTAACAAAATAAAAGTTTAGATGATCATGTCTCTTGACTCAAGATGTTTATGACTTTTTCTATAATTTAAGGGTTTGTGTTCCTTGTTGCAATATATATGATGGTATTGTCTGATAAGTTTGACTGGTTTTGTTGACTATTTAAAAACTAAATGAATTTGGCTTGCCTATTGGTTTTTCTTGACTGGATGGGTTAGTGTTTGAGTCTTGAGGGGATTTTTTATTAGATTTGATACATTCTATTTTGGTTTTAATGGTCTTTCATGACTGGTGACTCTTGGAGGTCGAGAAACATGATCATAATTAATATGTGTGTTAAGTAAAAGGGAATTCTGATCTTAATAGTCAAGAGGTGGACAAAGCTCTTTATACTTTTTTTGTCTTTTCAATGTAATATTAAGAAATCTTAATGTGAATTTAATTTGATTATCAAGTATTATCAATTAAAGGACAAGCATAATGCAATACAAATATGATAAAAATGGGTCAGAAGAAAAAAGATAGTATTTAATTCATGAAAAGAAAGGTGAAAAAATTTCATTTGCACTTGACAAAATATAGAAGATATAAGAAAGCATTATAACAAGAAGGTATAATGATAAGAATGTAATCTTTTGGGCAATTACTATCGCTAATAAGCATGACTGGAATGCTTTACCCAATATATCTTGAGATCTTTCTTGGATGATTAATATGTTTGATGTAAGCCTATTTTTTTAAGTCCTGAAGATTGCTTTGCACCATTTTATAGTTGCCTTAGACTAGGATGTTTACTTCTTTATCTCTCCAAACTCAGGTTAAGTTTAGGCATGGTTTATTATTGATTTGGTATTTAGTCAAAGGAGAGATCGAATGGGATTCAATTTGGCATGGCCAAGATTGATGGTGAATTAGATTGAGGTTTTTCCAACAAGTATTCGAATAAGATCTGATGGGGTTTGCACTTGGTTAAGGCTAGTTTCTCTTGAGCCACCTTTTTAAGTTTTTAGCTCAAGTCTAGTTGATTGTCCAGATGCTTTTTTTAGGTTTTTTTTCTTATACCATTTTTTATTTTTTTGTTGTGTTTTTTTATTTTTTTGACCAATGATGCCTTTTCAGGTTTTCACCCTATAAGCATAATATTTCTTGACAAAGTCTAAATTGATTTACTGGATTACACAAGATGTTACCATCCATTTTTGTTAGGATCATGGCCCCTCTAGTGAAAGCTTGTTTCACAAGATAAGGTCCTTCCTAATTACGGGTCAATTTGCCTCGAGTGTCTTTGTAGATTGGGGGGATTTTCTTGAGCACCAATTCTCACCTTCATAAACTGGCAAGGATGGACTTTTTTTTCATTAGCTTTTGTCTTGCACTTTTGATACATTTGCTAGCGATAAATGGCTTTCATCCATTTTTCTTTGATAATATTAAGCTAGTTATGTCTGTTCTTGACCCATTCAGTTTTTTTGAGTTTGGCCTCCAGCAAGACTCTTCGAGAGGGGATCTCGACTTTGATAGGTAAGATAACATCCATCTCATAGACAAAGGAAAAAAGGTAGCACCTATGGAAGCATGAACTGAAGTTCGATACGTATAGAGTGTTAAGGGCAACTTTTTATGCTAATCTTTCTAGGTCTTGGCCATTTTCTTGACTATCTTTTTAATGGTCTTATTAGTTGCCTTAACTGCCTTATTCATTTTTAGATAGTATGGAATTGAGTTATGATGCTAGACTTTGAATTAAGAAAATACTACTTACATTATGCCATTTTAAGTGTTATCTATGATGATTTGCTCTGGAAGCCTATATCGGAAGGTGATGTCTCACTTCAGAAATTTACATATGACCAACTTGGTGAGATTGGTGTGTTAGGCCACCTCTACCCATTTGGTAAAGTAATTGATCACCACTAAGATGGACTGGTGTTTGTTAAAGGCCTTAAGAGTGACAAGCCTAATCATATTCATGCCTTACACTGAGAAAGGCCATAAAGTTTTTATGGCATGAAGCAATAAAGATGAGACATTGATTTTGTCCACATAGATCTTGGCCATTCGATGTCTTATAGCGTGTGTGCCACATATCACTTCATGAACTTCTTCTAAGATTCTTTTGGCTTTAAGAGTATCAACACATCTGAGCAATACTTGATCCCAACTTTTCTTATATAGGATTTCCTCATTTAAAATGAATCCCCTAGCCATTTTTTCTATGGTATCGAGGTATTATTGATCCATGATGTAGCCAAAGATGTCATGATACCATGGTATGCTATCCCTCCCCTTTTCAATGTTTTGACAATGTGCTGAAATCATATAGACATTTATCTAAGTAAGATGAAATTTGATTCTTGACTAACTTTGAACATAGATTACAAGGTAGCCAAGGCATTGGCTATTTGGTTCTCTTACTTGAGATAGGTGATAAAAACTGACATCCTTTAATTCTTTCTTGAGCTTTAAGATTAGTTTCCCATAATGGATTAATTTCGATCATGGGTTTACCATTTCCTTTTTAGTTGGTAGATAACTAAGGCTAAATCCCCAAAGACCTATAAATTCTTGACATTTGTTTTAATGGCCTTTGGATCCCCATGACACAGGCTTCGAACTCTACTATTTTATTGGTGCAATTGAAACTTAGTTTGACTATAAAGGGATAATAACTCAAATCGGGTGAGATCATAATTACTCTGATTCCATGCCTTAAAGTATTTGACACCCTATTGAAGTATATCTTCCTAGATTGATTTTAACTATGGTTTTTCTCATTTTCTTATGCACATTAGGTTTTCATTTGGGCAATCAAAGCCTAATGGCTTATAGTTGCTCATTGCCGCAGTTCTTAAGAAATTTTCTATTGTGTTACCCTTAATGGCTTTTTAGTTAACATAGATGATGTTGTATTTAGAAAGTAGAACTTGCCATCTAGCTAATATTCCTGACAGCACGTGCTTTATAAAGATACTTGATAGGATCAAGCCTTACAATTAGCCATGTGGTGTGGTATAACATGTATTGCTTGAGTCTTTGGGTAATCAACGCTAGCGCATAACATGACTTCTCCACTGTTAAATAGTTGTTCTTATACTCTGTAAACTTCTTGCTTTAATAGTAAATACCTTTTTTTTCTTTCCTGGCTAGTCATGTTGCCTAAGCACATAACCCATCGTTTTGTCCAAGACTAATAGGTAGAGGATTAGAGGTTAACTGGGGATTAGCAGCACTAGTATTGGTGGGTTTGATAGGTAATATTTGACTTTATTAACGGCTTATTAACATTTTTCATTACATTTTCTAGGATCCTGTTTGAAGAGAAGTTAAAAGATTGGGTAACATTTATTGGTGAGCTAAGATATGAATCTTGAAATGTAATTTAGCCTCTTAAGAAATTTTTCACCTCTTTTTAGGTTCGAGGTGGCAGTATGTTTTGAATAGCTTTGACTTATTCTTGATCAACTTCAATCCTTTTTCTATTGACAATGAAACCTAGTAGCTTTTAAAACTTGATGCTGAAGTTACACTTGGCAGGATTCAGTTTATTGGTGTAAGCTCTACAAGCTAACTGTTATAGCTTGTAAGGCATTAGCATTTAGTGATTTCATGTAATCAAACATTATATTTAATTAATATTATAAAGTATTTCTTTATCCATAAGATTTAATTGTATAATTGTTATTAATATCTTATATAGATGAAGCCCATAAAAAACACATTGGCTTTAAAAGGGAACTATGAAGAGTTACAATTATGAGATCCTTATGCATCAAAGTTGTGTTGCTAAAAACGTTCTTGTCATTATATTGTCAAGACAAGGCATTGACAATGTAAAAAACTAGCATAAATAAGCCTCTATGCATATAATGCATGTAACTAATCTTGTAAGTTGAAGTATAAAGATACTTGAGGACATCATATAGGTACTTTTTATGGTAACAAGTTCACTAAGCATGAGCCGCTATAAGAGTTCCATTTGGTATTTCACTTAAGTGTTTATTAAAATACTTTCATGTTTCTGTATTGTAAATGACCTTTAGACTTGTGACACCATGTCATTTCATATGAGGAGTGTCATGTTTTGATTCTATCATAATAGGCCCCCAATAGATGAATGCTTATGGTAGGGCAATTTTTCATATGGCATTAATCACATGGTATGCGAATGAGTGGGCTAGAGAGGATTTATCACCCTGAGTCATATAGAGGGGACATATTCTACAAGTACCTGGCCTGTGTTAACTCAAAGTCCTTGGCCAAGGCAATATTAATTATAGGTTAGTACTTAAGGGTTGTATACTAACATGGAATGAGCTAAGAGTAGACACTGAACCATGCTCTTGCAAATTCTTAGATATATGATAAAAGGATATTTATTCCATTGAGATACGAAACACTAAAGGGCTTGCCAAAACCATATTGACACTCCCTACATGTTGGGTGGCTATGATGCATTTCTAGATGCCAATCTTGGTGTATAAATATAAAATATTCTTAATTAGGCTATTTTTAGATTATTGCAATTACAATAGGGGCCTAATGGGTCACACTCATAAGGATGATTAGTATAAATTAAATTTAGAATGGGTTTATATGTCTAATATAAATAATGGTTACTTAACCCCAATTTGAATAAGTACAAATAGGCCAGAGGCAAAATTGTAATTTTTTAGGAATTAAAATTTTAAACCTTAGGCTATATAAGCCCATATTTTCCATCACATATACTCTAAAAGGGAAGCAATTCGAACGAATGAGACCAAAATAGGGTGAGGCAATATCCTTTGAGAATCTTTTTGGAAGATTATGACAACTCCTTTGTAATAAAAGGAAATTAATTTCTTCTTCATTTTGATTATTGAATCAAAGTCTTCTAAGTGTAAAGTAAGGCTTCAATAAACCTAATCTACTAGCATTGCTTTTGGCAACAAAGTCTTTTCTTATTGAAGGTTTTTTAGATCGCTTGAGCCGATAATTGTTAGAGGTTGGATGCTTAGACAGCTTTGGTTTATGATAACTGGGCTTTGTGTTTCTTGTAATTAGGTCATGGAATTGCTAAAAACTTCTCAAGATTGAGGTATGTTTGAATCTTGAATAGTTCTTTAGGTTTATTTATCTAAAAGATTAATCAATACCTTGCAAGTTAATCCTATATAGGGAGTCTTGGATTATCTTTGTTGTTATGTTTCTGCTACCATGTTTATAAATTAGTTCAAAAATTTTTGTAATCTGATTACTTGTTACTCCAAGATTTCTTAGAAGTTGTATTAGAGCTAGGTTGCATAGATTTGATTAATCTTGTGTTTTAGTGTTTACCGATTAAAGATTTTGTTGTTTTGATGCTATCTTAATCTGTTCTTGAATTTAAAAATTAAAGAAAATTGTTTCCTATCAATTTTAAAATTTTTAGTAACTCAATTCATGTTTATTATTCAATTTGAATTAGTTAAAATATTATTTTATTAATTAAATTGATGTTGGAGTCATTAATTCACAATTTGGTGTTGGCTATTCAGTGTTTTGATGTAGCTGAATTTTGGGCAACCATTGCTACAAATTTTTCCTTGTTTTTCCACCTTGAAAAGTATCATAAAAAGTTCATAGTACTTTCTAAAAACATCAAGTTAAAATCAGAGTTGAAAACGTTTCAATGTTGAGCTAAAACAAGTGCATGATGTGTGCTTGAAGCTTACTACATCTTATCTTCTTTCTTGGATCTTAATGTGACATCAATGGTAGCAAAGGGTTTGTTGTAAATTTGCTATATTTTCAAAAGTTTAGTGGAAGGAATACAATAGTGATTGAATTAGAGTAGGATGGCTAAGATAGCCATGCATGGAATAGAGTCTTAGTTGGACTAGGATTCCTTCAAGATTGCTTGACATAATCCTACCAGGGGTAAGCCTCTTCCAACTTTTTTTTATTTTTAAAATCTGATATGATAAGATTAAAATAAATTTTAAATAAAAAATTAATTTGTAAATGCTAAAATTTGCATGGTTGGCACAGTACACCTTTTCAAGAGGTTGATTCCAATTAAAACTCTCAAATATCATCAAATAGATAATTATCCAATTGTATTATTTTTCTTAAATTGCTTAAGATACAGATTGGATAATATAATAAGCATGGAATTAAAATTCAATTAATTTGATTAACTGAAAAATATATTTAATTTAAATGATTAAACCTACTTTGAATAGTATTTATTCTAATATGATTAGAATAAAGGTTAATAGTGTAAGAAAATTATTTTCTTAATTAAATTATATATGGATCAATTGTTTAAGCATAAAAAATTGGTAACTTAAATTTAGAGCACATGTTTATATATGTTCATAATTGTTGTGAATATATGGGATGATTGTGGACTAGGCATAATATAATTGTGGATCTATGATTAATTGTTTATGGATGTTTTAATTTTTTAAATAGGGTCTACAAACCCAACCTTATCTCTAGTTTCTCCGATGTTATAAAATTCTTTTCTCATCTAAATCACTTCAAATGTAACTCGAGGTTTCTTTATTATAAATATAATTAGATTACATAAAAGTGTAAAATTAGGGTTAGTTAGGAAAGATTTTGTAACTCAAAGATGGAGATCCAAGCCAAGGCACTATGAAGCTTGGGAGATTGCAAGAAAGCTTTTGAATCCCTTGTGTGTAATCACTTAGGAATTAACCAATTAATTTCCTTTGATAGTTGAAGGAGATTGCATTAGATAGTAGCCCAAAGTCATCCAAGTAGTATGCATGATAGTAGATTTATTTTAGTTGATATTATAAATGCTATGCATGCAAATATGATGAGACCTTAATTAAAGGATAAAATTAACAAAATGAAATACCTCGTACAATATTGAGTCACATGCTTCATATGATAGAGACGTTCCATTAGATTATAACAAGATTCTTTAGTTTTGACTGTAGGGATTTGGTAGGCTATCCTCAAAGTCCTTTTCGCTTGAACTATTTTAGCTATAATCAATGGGTCCTACTTAACTAATGCCTTGCTATCAGGATGCTCACAAACTTAACTACATGGTGTTAGAAGTGATCGTTAGGTGAAATACATATGATGCATTTAAGCAAAGAGTTGCCATCTAACTAATCCAAGAATTACATAGGTATGTTGTTTACCTAATTAGGCCTATTGCAATTTGTTGGGTTGTCCCCAAGGTTGTAACATGTTGAAAGGGTCTTAAGCCACTAGAAATATGTTGAAGAATTTTTTAAATAATAGTGAAGGCTATTATTTCAAAATATTAGTAGGAAGAACTAATAAATGTTGGAGCTAGTATGTAAAATTAATAAGTGCTTTTAATAGAAAGAAGGTAGCTGGCCTTCATATAAATGAGTTAAATTACTCCAATGTTGATTCAGCCACTTGGATAATTGATTCAGGTTATGGATCACACTTATGTAATGACATAAGACTATTGAAAAAAAGAAGGGAGTTGGGGTCTAAGGAAGTGATTCTAAGAAAAGGAAATGGGTTAAAAGTTGAAACCACTGCCATTGGAACCTGTAGTTTATCATTACCTCCTAGCATGACCTTCGAATTAAAAGATTGTCTTTATGTTCCCAAGCTATCAAAAAATATCATTTCAATTTCATATCTCATTGACAATTATTATAGCTAGAATGAAAGGCAAAAGTTGCACCATCATTCTAAATGATGTAGCCTATAGAACATCCTCATTAAAAATGGGCTATTTATGTTGGATCCTGCAATGTCTTTGCTCAATATAAGTGTAAAGAAAGCTGATAGGAATAATCCATCAAAAACCTATATTTGGCATTATAGGCTTGGGCATGTCAATAACACTCAAGTAGCTAAGTTACACAAATAGAGCTATCTTGACCAATTTGATTATGAATTGTATGGGACATGTAAATCTTGTCTCATTGGCGAGATGACCAAATCTCCCTTCATTGGTAAAAGTGAAAGGGCTTGCGACACTGGTCAAAGTGAAAAGGCTTGCGATTTATTAGGCCTTGTTGCATACAAATGTATGTGCTTTTATGAATATAATGGCTAGACAAAGGTATTCTTACTTCACTATCTTTATTGATGATTACCAAAGGTATGAGTATGTGCATTTAATGAAGTACTAGTCTACAGCTTATGAAATGTTCAAAGGGTTTAGGGTTAAAGTAGAGAAACAAACTGGTGAAAATATTCTAGCTTACGATCCAATCATGGAGAATAAGTTAATAATTCTTGGGTTATTTGACAAAAATTAGTATTCTATCACAATGGACTCCACCTGAAACTCCACAACATAATAGAGTGTTTAAAAGAGAAATTGAACCTTATTGGACATGGTTCGCTCCATGATGTCTAAGGTAGACTTTCTGATATTCTTTTAGGGGTATATTTTAGAAACTACTTCATATCTTTTAAATAGGGTTCCATCTAAATCTGTGGACAAGATGCTTTATGAGATGTGTATGGCAAAAGGCCATTGTCATCTTATCTCAAAATTTGAGGCTATCTAGCTTACAAGAAACGAACAACAATTGATAAGATTCTAGCCAAATTAGTTCAAAGTAAATTTATGGGGTATCCCAAAGAGTCACATGGATACTATTTTTACCACTCAACTAAACAAAAGGTGTTTATTTCGAAACACATAGTCTTCTTGGAAAAAGAGTTTTTATTAGAAGAGTTTAGTGGGAGTAAAATTGATTTTGAAGTAGTTCAAAAACCACAGATTAACACTTTGATGGAACCAAGGTCAACGATTAAAGCATTAGATGCTCAACCTGAAGCTTAAGAGACATAACCATCGATCATGTAGGATTAGGCAAGTTCCAAAGAGTACAGATTTCTCACGGATCAAAATGACTTGTCTTGTCATACTCAAACCTACCACTTATAATAAAGCAATGTTTGACATTGATTCCAATAAATGGCTTGAAGCCATGAGATACAAAATGGATGGCATGAAAGTTAACTAAGTATGGACTTTGGTTGATCTACCTGAAAGGATAAAACCTATAGGGTGCAAATGGGTCTTTAAGAGAAAAACTGACATAGATGGCAATGTACAAACATATAAGGCCAAATTGGTGGCAAAAGGTTATAATCAAGTAGAAGGCATTGATTATAAGGAAATGTTTTCACCAGTTGCCATGGTAAAATTTATTCGGATTATGCTTTCTATAGCTTCATATAATGATTATGAGTATGGCAGATGGATGTAAAAACTATATTCCTCAATAAAAAGTTGCAAGAAGAACTGTACATGAAAAAACATGATGGTTTTACGTCTAAGTCAAATCCAAATTAGGTATGTAGATTCAAAAAGTCCACTCGATTCATCTTGCCATCCCAAAGGTAGATGTTGATCTCTAATTGACTATTTTCTCCTTCAACTGAGCAATTTTATGGCAAAGATAACATTTTTCTTGTTCAAATTCTCGTTTAAGTAGTTCAACTTTGGAAGAAGGCTTACCTAATCAAACTTAGGATGTCCCGACATTAGGTAGTAGCAAAGTGTCATTTATGCAATGGACCCTCCATTTATCATATCCCAGAGTTCCATCATCTTTTCTCTAAAATCTCTTCACGCAATAGACTTGTCTCCAAGCATGGAAGGCTAATTAGACTTTTGACTTGTAGTTAGCTTTCGTATTCAAAGTCTTAGCATTTAAGACCCTCAAAGAGTGGGATGAATTACTGGTATTGAAACTGTCATAGAATAAGGATGGGTGCATAGCTGGTGCTTCCCTATAAACCCATAAGTGGCATGCAAGTATAGTCTCCTCATCTCTATATGATTGATTGAAGGGACATCCATGGGGCTTTCCATGTACCTTCTTTTTTTAAGATTCTAAAACTTTCTAGAACATTGTTGCTCACACTTGTCTTAAGGCCATTCTTTCTTGAAGATCTTCAAGAGAGGGCTGAAGTTAGAAAAAAATATGTGTTATCCTTTTTTTTTTATGTAAAAATGGTTGACAAGCAAAATATGAAAGAGCAGGGCACATTCGATGAATTTACCTATCCTTATTCTCTTGCAAAAACTAAGGGCTCAAATAGTCTTGACAATGATAGCAGATGTGAGGTTGATGTTGCAACACAAGCGGGAGAAAAAATCTATACACTCTTTTCCACATACCCAAGGTTTTTAGGAATATGACCAATCCATATATCACCGAGGCATAAACATCTTGAACTTTCTTTGGATCAATCATATTTGCCAATGCTTCCTTTAGACTAGCCTAAGAAATGAATTCACTATCCCCTTTTAACTTGACATAGCTATCGATCCAAGACTTTATGGCTCTAAGAGTCTAAGCTAAACTTTTTTTAAAAGTTAGAGGTTATAGTGCCTTGCAGTAGATCCTATTAAACTTGGCCTTTTTAGTATTGAGCAACACATTGTATTCATCGATGGTGGGAGCCAAATCTTCCTAAGTAAAGGTGAAACATTAGCATGCTGGATTCTAAAATTCTAATGCTACTCGCAATAGGCCAACATCCAATTGAACTTTGAGTAAGAAAACTATGTCTTTATATCTTTTTATGATGACTCTTTCTCAACATTGCCCTAACAGCCCAAATATGTTTCAAATCTTGCCAATCATTTTGACAAAAACCTAATCTTAACTTTTTCATGGATCTTCAAGATATAATCGACTTAAGAGTATCCCTTTCTTTGTGTTGCCGACCTTCTAACCATAATTTGAATTTTTCAAAAGACTTTATGAAAAGAACATATTGTAGCTCCATTATAGATACTGTTTATTAAACATTGAGCCCCAAACCAATTATCCTATGATGACGATTATGATGCATGATGCATGTAACAATAAAAAAAACAAAAGAAAAGGAAATAGATTAGTGACAATAAAAAATAATGCAGACAAAAATAAAGAATAAAAGAGTTGAAATCACATATGAAAAGCACCCCGACAATAGGTGTTACAATGTCTAAGGGCAAACATGACAATTATAAGTATCTAATAGGCTAAATACCGGTGGATAGCATAACGACATGTCCAAGTTAAAAAACACTTTTTTAAGGTGATACAATACCTCTAGGTATAAGTTGATAACCTACGCAGTGGCATATGTATGTCACCACTATGTATTTGACATGTGTTAAGCTGTAGGTCAAATAGTATAATGATGACTTCAAGTAAGGTTTCACTTTTATCGAGACGATATGATGCCTTTTAGGGACAAAACCAACTAACTAGGCAGTTATGTTCGTTCATCACCACCTACGGTATGATACGCGTTATGCTACCATTTGGATAGCATAACAGCTTATTAGGTTGAACATGACTCTTTAGGGTGACATGGGTGCTTTTATGAGTGATGACATTCATTTGCCATCACTCACTTATTAACAAGGGCTATGCAGCGATCGGATAATATAACGACCTGTCCTAACACTAACATGACACACATAGGTGACAATGTTCGTTCATTATCGCCTACATAACTACAATATGCAAAAGTAAAGGTTGGAAGTTGTTTCCTCAAGTTTCTTTATTCTCTAGGTCATTCTAGTAGCATTTCGATATGGTTTGACATGGTTTAGCTCATAAGGTTTACTACATAGGGTCAAAACTGACATATAAATAGGTATTTGAATCACTCTTTTGACCAATAAGGAGAACCAAGGCACCCCGATCCTAGGCCCACCACAAGCTTGGTGAAACAAGTTTGATATGGTAATTTACATCATAAGAGACATAGGTAATTTACATCCCAAATGTTATTGCTAGGCTTATGTAGAAGGGTGATCATAAAGGTGGATATCTCACTTCTTCCTAATAATTAGGACCCTAACCTCACCATAGAATTTGGTGGGAATCTAATGCAAATGCATGTGCATGGTATGTTTTAAGGAAATGATCAAACCTTTGTTACCATATTTATTGAATTGATATTTATTCGAGAACAAGATAGTCCCTGACAATCATGTAACAAAAATAATGGCAAATAAAAAATTAATAGACAAAAATGGAAGGGGATTATAGTTAAATAATGATAAAAGATTGAGGGATTTGAGAACCAAGTAAGACACGGCTAGTTGTAGGCCTAACTCTCTAAATTAGTCCCAGTAAAGTTGCCAAGCTATCATAATGCAGCCCTAAGAAAATAGATTCACACGGATTAGGATGTACATTGACTTAAAAGTATTTGTGTCGGTAAGGGTGATAAAATTTTTGGCTAAGAAATGTGCTTTTAACCGTGACTTCTCTTTTGTAACTCGAAAAGGAGAGAATGTCCAGCGAATCACTCATCCAACTGGACTTAATTAGCCTTAAGGAAATAGCTAATGCTTGGAATCACCATTGAACATTTGGGCTAGGCATAATCGAATGCTTATTGGAACTAATTTTTGGATTTAGGAAACTCAAAACATCAATTTCATGGTTTGTATAATTTAAAGATTTGGCAGTTAGGTTTGGTGTTGGTTACATGCCAAAAAGTATAAACATCCCCATGACACCTAAAATTAGTACCTTTCTAGCCATGTCTTAATTTAGTTTCAGTTCTCACGATTTTGTCTTGTCATTGTTTAAATACAATCCCCTACTTATGCATCAATTTGTATAAAATAAATTCGAGTTTTAGATAAAAATTTAAATCATTTATGTGCCCCAAAGAAGTGAGGAAATAAAAATATTTTATTAAAATGTTCTACAAATTTAATTTTAAAAATTAGATATTCCATATCATGCATTGAAAAAATACCAACATGGAAAAATACCAACATGGAACATTGCCTTATAATTTTTTTGAAAAACTATTTTGAAAATATGGATGGAAGATGACCATCACAAAAGAAAAGTATTAGTAAGATAATAAAATAAGATAATATTGCCTTAAATAAATCACACAAAATAACAAAAGAAAAAGAGGAGGGACAATCATAATGTATCTCGTAATTGTCATTGATTATCTTGAAATAACCAAGTCTACAATTTTGAAGAACCATTTAGATCCATTGATTAATTGAGCCATGAAAATCTAGTTTAAATTTTGGGAAAGTTTGAAAAAAATCCGAGAAAAAAAATTTGATTTTGATAATTTTTGAGAAGAATGAGATTGACAAATTTAAATTAATGAAAATTAGCTATTTGCTGACAATAATTGAAAATTAAGGTTAGAGTATCATCTCAAAAATTGGAGTTAAAGTATCCCCAAAGAAGAAAATTTTAAATAATTTTTGAAATTTTGAATGAAATTTGTAAAAGTAGAGTTGGAGTATCCCTTCAAAGAGCAGGGTGAGAGTATCCCCATTGTCAAAAATTTTGTTGATTATCTAGGAACAGGCTCGATGGATTTGTCTTGACAAAGGTTTGACAATTTGTTGACAAAACGACATCCTTAATGATTTTTGATAGAATAAGGTAGCAATTGACAAATATTTAAATTAATAAAATAAAGAATGCTCATACTTTGATTTGAGCCTATGTGAAGGTTAACACATGTTTTTTAATTCAATGGGAGGTAATCAGGATCATGTGGAGACATTAAAATGTCTTGAAGCAGTAAATTTCAAAAAATTAATTAATTTTGACTTAAGCTAAAAATAAGGGATACTGTCGCACATCCTCATTTTTTATGTTATTTTAGGCAAATTCAAAGGGTCTAGGGATTGGGTGATGAATCATTGGAAAGGTAAATTGATAAGGTTTAATCTAAAAATATTTTGAAAATCTAAAAAAATCACCTTTTAGATGGAAATAACTTTTGAATTTAGGTTAAGTGTGACACTGGGAGCACGTGCAAGGGAAAAGGTGTTGCAAACTTTGAAAAATCATCACTTAGTCATATAGAATTGGTACATCACAAACAATAGAAAGGTAATTTCACAAAATGTTTATGAAAAGTATTTTAAAAATCCATAAAAATCATGTAGTAGGCCAAAATAGCCTAAACAAAATACAAATTGTTGATTCCGGGGGTTTTGGACAATGTTAGTTCGAAAAATCATGACTACCTCATCAGGAATAATTCATGGGCAAACAAGGTAGTACAAAGGTAATTCAATGCCCTTTAGGAAAAAAATTTATAAAATTTACAAAAAAAATGGTTTAGGGCTCAAAAGTGATTTTTTAAGTCATGCCTACGTGCTATTAGGGCAAAAGTAGGGAATTTTTCAGCTTTTTTGGGTTTTGTAGGAATAAACTTAGGCCATGGACATCCAAATGTCCATGGTAGAAAAGGCTGAGTGACATAGGCTTCGTGAGCTCTGTTACATAATCCTAATATAGTTTGGGATGATGAAACAACTCATTAACCATGTCACCCAATATAAGGATGTTAGGCAAAAAATCCAAGGCACAAACAATTTTATACACTTTAAAGGCATTTTATTTTTGAAAACAAAACATTTTTCATTAATAAACCTTGAATCCATAAAAGGAGAACTTGATTTTTCCCTAAAATTGGAAGTCCAATGAATAAAAAACATTAAGTACATGTTAGTCCTCATTTATCGAGGATACATGGCCTTAACTTGGGGCTTTTTAGAAAATAGATTTTTTACAAAATATAAAAAAAATATTTGGACAAACATTTGATGAATTAAATATTATTTTCATGATAATAAACATGGGAAGCATGTAGGCAAACATAACAGTTTGACGTGGAAAATGATAATAACATATGAGGAAATGAGCATAAAAATGACTAGATATGCTAGTTCAATGAATGACATCAAGGAATATGCCATGGAAATGATGTAAACATGCTTAGACTAAGAAAAATGGCTTGTTTGAATTTCATGACAACATCGAAAAACATCATCAAGATAAACCAAGCGTATAGGAATAAAAGAACATGATAGAGGTGTTAATAAAACACCAAAAAAAACTGTCTACCACATTTGAGGCCACAAATGCATGAGAATTCTAAGATAAGGTCATGGTTAGCATGTTAGAGCTCATTAAAATGATGAGAAATGCAAAAACAAGTAGATAGAGGAAGAAAAAAAATATACCCCAAAAGCTTTGAGAACCTTGTCGATAATATTGAGCAAAACAGGTTTTTAACTTATAGCTCATTTTTTTACCTTCCCTTGCTATGTTTCAGCAAGAAAAAGTGGCTAAGAGTGAGCTTGTAGGTTGTTATACCAATGAAAAGGTGCTTTATACGGAATGGTGATGGTTTTAGGGTGGTTTTTGAAGGGTTTGAGGGAGAGCTGTGGGAATGAATGTTTTCCAAGTATGGAGGCTAATGTAAATTATGTGTAGAAGGTTTTTGGCTGAGCTCATACCATATCTTATATAAGATTCAATCTTTGCCATGAAAAACCTAGAAAAAGAATGGCATTTGGCACATTTAGGGTGGAGAAAATGGTGATTCATTGTACCAAGGAGCAACTTTTTAGCATTTCATTGGTTGTTGTACATCCTTGGCAGTAGTAACAAAAAATGCATGAACTGACATGTTGAGGAAGGTCAAGCTTGCCCTTCATTCATCCATTTTATTGCATGAAATGCCCTTGTAACAAGCTTAATGAACCATTAAAAATGTTGAAACCTAATGTTTAAGCCTAAAAATGTAATCTGTATGATTTTTGGGAAGTTATGCTTAAGCTTAAAAGATTTTTATAGCCAAAGTTGTGACCAAATTCATGTTTTGATGTCGGCAATATGCCTTAAGCAAAGAAAATACAGATGACTTAAAAGTATTTCACGATAAGAAAAGGTCCTCTCGAACAAGACTCTTTCCCTTTTTTGGCATGACTTAAACGTATGGCTCCTGACCATGAAAAGAGACTTTTAGATGGATCGTTCTTCCAACTAGTCTTAGGTGGCCATCACAAAGTGGCCAACAATTAGAGTTGCCACTAATCATTTGGACTAGGCATGATCGTATGCCTATTAAATCCAATATTTAGAGTTCCAAAAATTAAAACATAAATTCCATGGTCTATGTAAATTAGAGATTTGATAGTTAAGTTCAGAAGTTGGTTACGCGCATAAAGGTATGAGCCTGCTTGTGATGCTTGAAGTTGGTATTGTTCTAGCCATGTCTTAACTTAGTGTTGGTTCCCTAAGTTTTCACTTATCATTATTCAAATATAATCCTTCTTTTTATGCATGAATTTGAATAGAATAAACTTGAGTTTTAGAATAAAAAAATTTAAATCACGTATACACCCTAGAGAGGTAGGGAACATAAGGAATTTTTTATTAAAATGTTCCCTAGATTTTGTTTTTAAAAATAGGATATTTCGTATCAAGCCTTGGAGAGATATTGACATGGAACATTGCCTTATAAGTTTTGAAGGATGATCTTGAAAACATGGATCCAAGAATACCATCACAAAGAAAAAGTGTTAATAAGATGATAAAATGAGATAATATCGCATAAAATAAATCACACAAAACAACAAAATGAGAAAAAGAAGAGACAATTAGAATGTATCTCGTAATTGTAATTGATTATCTTAAAATAACTAAGTCAACAATTTATCTCGTAATTGTCATCGATTATCTTAAATCATATATGCACCTTAGAGAGGTGGGGAGCAGAAGGATTTTTTATTAAAATGTTCTATAGATTTTGTTTTTGAAAATGGGATATTTCGTATCAAGCACTGGAGAGATACTAACACGAAACATTGTCTTATAAATTTTGAAAGATGATTTTGAAAACATGGATACAAGAATACCATCATAAAGGAAAAGTGTTAGTATGACGATAAAATGAGATAATATCACATAAAATAAATCACACAAAACAACAAAATGAGAAAAAGAAGAGACAATTAAAATATATTTCGTAATTGCCATGGATTATCTTAAAATAACCAAGTCAATAATTTTAAAGATGCATTGGAATTTATTGAATGATCCTAGCATGAAAACTAGGTTTGAATATTAAAAAGTCCAAAAAAAAAAATCTAGGGAAAGAAAATTTGAATTTTCCTTAACAATTTTTAGAAAAAAAGATATTGACAATTTTAAATTGACTATTCTTGATAATTGTTTTTTGAAAAATAAGGTTGGAGTATCCTTTCAAAAAATGGGATTAGAGTATCTCCTAGAAGATGGGGTTAGAATATCTCTATAGTTGAAAACTTCAGTAAGTTTTAAATTTTGAATAAGTTTATAAAAATAGGGTTTAAGTATCCCCTCGGAAGATAGGGTTGGAGTATCCCTATAGATGAAAATTTTGGTAAGCTTTGAAATTTGAATGAGGTTTATAAAAAAGGATTGGATATCCCCTCGGAAGATGGGGTTGGAGTTTCCCCTTAGATAAAAACTTCAATGATTTTTGAGAAACGAGCTCAAAGGATTTATCTTGACAAAGGTTAAGTGATTTCTTGACAAAATGATATTTTTGACAAATTTTGGACAAAATAGGTGTTTTTTTATTAAAAAAATTGATAAAAAAAAGATGATAAAGCTTAAAAATGTTTCATACCTTATTTTGAGCATAGGAGAAGGTTGAACATATTTTTTAACTCAGTGCGGTTAACCGAGATCACATTGAGGCATTTGCATGCCTCAAAGTAGGGTTCAAAGAAATTAACTAACCTTAACCAATGTTGAAAATGGAGGACAACATCAGGCTATCCCCCTTTTCGAATTTATTATAAGTAAGGCCTTAAGGGTCAAGTTAGGTATCATTGAAAAGTGATTCAATAAAGTTTAATGTAAAAATATTCCAAAAACAATAAAAAATCAATGTCTGAATGCAAATTATTTTTGAAGTGGGTCAAGCACGACACTAACAACACATGTAGGTGAATAGGTTTAGCAAAATTTGAAAAATCATTTCTAACTCATAAAGAATTGTTAGTTCACAAAAGATACCTTTTTAGAAAGTAAATTTCATTTAATGTTTAGGAAAAATATTTTAAAAATTAATAACAATCATTTTGATGGGCTAAAATGGCCCAAATAGAATACAAATTGCTAATTTTAGGATTCCAAGTACGCTGGTTCATAAAATGCTAACTCCCTTATTTAGAATGATTGAAGGGTAAATAAGATATTGTTGGAAAGGTAATTTGATGTCTTTTTAAAAAAAAAATACTAGAAAGTTTTTGAAAAATAGTCTAAGATTCGAAAATGATTTTTCAAGTCATGGCCATTATGCTGTCAAAGCACAATAAAGGATTTTTTTTAGTTGTCCTAATTTTCTTTGGGCCTAAACTTGGGACACAGACATCCAAATGTCCATGGCAGAAAGAAATAAGTGAGACAGGCTTCTAGAGCTCATCTACATGACCCTAGAGTAGTTTAGGGTAATGAGACAGTCCGTTGACCATGTTACAAATGCAAGGACTTTAGGCAAAAGATTAAGACATAAGCAACTTTGGACAATAAAAAGGGACATTTTATTTTTGAAAATATATTTGGCCTGAAAAACCCCTGAATGCACACATAAGACATGATTTTTTTCCTAAAATGGGAAGACCAATGAAGAAAAACCTTAAATCCATGTTAGTCCTTATTTATTAAGGTTTGCAAAGGCTTAACTTGGGGGTTTTATAAAAAAAGGTTTTTGACAATAAGTAAGCAAATATCTTGATGAACATGTTATGGACAAAATATGACATACATGAAAATGAGCATGGATAACATGTTTAAACAAACAAAGATAACAATTTGACACAGAAAATATGGCAAAGATGATAGGAAATGACTAATAAAATGCATGTAGATGCTAGCTTTATGTATCTTGACAAATGTACCATGAATTTAATATGACATTCATGACAACAAACATAAACATGTTTAGATAAGTAAAAATGGTATCTTGACATGTAAATAATGATAATAATGATAGAAAAAAGACTAATAAGATGCATAAAAATGCTAGCTTCATGAACAACATCAAGAGTCATGGCATAGAGGATGATACAAACATGTTTGAGCAAGAAAAAGTTTGCTAGAAATTTTAGAACAACATTAAAGCATTTTTTTGGGGCAGACTAAACACATAAACATGGTGAAGCATGGCCAAAAGGTCAATATAGTACCAAAAAATCATATGTCTGCCATAAACAAAGCCATAAAATATATGAGAGTCTTAGGAATAGGGTCATAGTCACATGGGTATGGCTTTTTAAAATGATAAAAATGATAATGAGAGAGAAAAGTAAGATAAAGAAAGGATACAGGTTATACCAAGTAGCTTTAGACCTTACTTCATCCTTTGAGTAGAAAAATTACTAACTTTAAGCTCATTTTCTCCCTTTTTTTGTTATTAATTAGCAAGAAAAGGGTAGCCAAAATGAAATTAAGAGATATGCTAGAAATAAAGGAAAGAGGGTGAAAGAGAGTGTTTTGAAAGGGTTTTTGGTGGTGGCTTGAAGGAACTAGAGGAATGTGAGCTTTTTTGCATAAGAAAGTGGCTAAGAAAAGTTTTTGGAGAGTGTTTTAATTCATTAGAATGTGTTTTAGATGTCTCTATCTTCAGTTATGAATGTTGGCTTTATATGACATGTGAATAGTAAAAACCACATGTAAAAGGTAAAGGCATTTTAGGGGTTTTGGTGCATAGACAGGGTGCTATGTCTAGCTACCCACTAAGTCCATTGTCTAGCTCATCAAAAATAATGGATTAAGGCCACTTTTGGTAGTTCTGCAATTAGAAAGTCAAAGGTTGTCCTCTAATAAATTGAATTAAGTTATGAAAATGTCTCTTGTCATAGCTATTTAGGCTTCAAAAATTTGTAAAAAAGTATCATAAGTCCATTGTTGAGGCCTGTTATGAATTTGGATGGTCTTTGGTGCTAAAAATATGGTTCATTTAGTGTTTTATTGTCATGGTAAAGAAGTGAAAATAGAACAAGCTAGGCATTTTAGCCTTGGAATATCAATACAATATGTATTGTATCCATATTTGAGCAAATTTTTGCTCTGGGCATTGATACGATGAAGCTAGTATCAAAACCTGGAGGCTAGTATCGATACTATCACTTTTTATATCAATATTAACTAGCCAAAATGGAATTTTAAGCTACTATGAAGCATAGTATTGATTGAAAAGGTTTGTGTCTTGACACAAAAGCACTTGTATTGATACATAACCCTTTTTTGACAAATTTTAGATAAAAGACCTAGACTACAATCCTTGACTTAACCTAGCCCTAAGTTCGACTTAAAATTGACAAAATGCCAAAATGCCAAATCATGGCCAGAAGATCATACTTTGAAAGAATTTATTGACAAAGGATCTTGACTGTAGTTCTTAACTAGGGTTCTTAACTAAGGTGCCAATAGTTGAATCACCATGTTTCAGCAATATTGGACGCTGAAAAGATTTCTTAACAGAGGATCTTAACTAAAGTTCCTGACTAAGATTCTTGACAAAGGATGCCAATAAGTCAGATCACAGCATTCTAGTAGCATTGCACTTTTCAAAAAGGATTTCTTGACAAAAGGTCTTCACTAAGATTCTTGACGAAGGTTATTGAGAAAGGTTCTTGACTAAGGTGCCAATAGCCAAATTATGAAATTCTAGCAATATCAGACTTTGACCTCAATAATGTGAAACCTTGAAGAGATAAGGGTCTTACTTGAGCACTTTCCAATTTGCCAATTTTTTATATTAATGATCATTACTAGGAAGTTCTTCGAGATTTAACAAGTTTTGCTTGACATGATGTTGGTTAGATGATGTTATGCTAAGACAATATGAATGGATGATATAATGATGTGTACGTAAGTTTTTTAATAGTGTGATTACATGATCATTACAGAAAGTCTAATACTGGAACAAACACAAAAAATTTTCCTCTTAATTAGAAGCCTTGACAGTTGTTTTCCTAATGCCACAGTTTGGACATTGATGGGCCTTGTGATCATAACTCTCTTTAGGCAACCTAATGCTTAGGTGATTATTTTCTTGACTCGATATACCAGACGAGCTCTTCTTAACAGGGTGAGAATTATAATGGTTACATTTGTTGATTCAGGGTGTTTGATGATCCTTTCTAATAGGGTTGTAGATTTTATTGGTGGTTTATGGACTTGGTGACTATTTGGCTTGGTTAGCATTTGGGTCTTGACGGGATTTAACTAAGTTGCATGTATTTGGTTTGGGTTAATTTTGATGGTGTTTCCTTAGGACTTAAGGATAACTTGACAAATGATCATGACAGGTAGGTACTGGGTGTAACAAAATTCATGATTTTAACATTCAAGGCATGAATAGAGCTCTTTGTGCTCTTCTTATCCTTTCAATGTGATATCAAGATATCTTATTAAGAATTTTATTTGATTATCAAATATTATCAACTTAATGACAAGCATAATGTGAATGTAATGACAGGGATAAAAGAAAAGCAAGATATTTTTTGTTCCTTATAAAAAAGATGAAAAATTCTGTTTATAGTTGACAAAAATAAGTATAATAATAATGAAAAGATCTTTTGGGTGATTGATGCCCTTGATAATCATGAAAAAAATATTTAATCTAATGTTTCTTGAAACATTTCTCAAATAATCAATATATTAGATTTGAGTCGATTTTCTGAAAACCTCTAAGATTACCTTGCGTCATTTGATAGTTGCCCATAGCTTGGGATAAGTTTGATTTTCTCGAGGTTGGTTTTGATTTGAAGTTTGGTTAAGGGTAGAAATGGAATGGGATATAGTTTGATGAGATCAAGATTAGACAAAGGTTCGACTAGGTTTTTCTGGTAAGAGTTTTGGGTAAGATTTGATATGGTTTGGGTTTAGTCAAGACTAGTTTTTTTCTTTTTCTCCTTGACTATTTTTCTTGATTTTTTTTTATTTTTTGATGATTTCTTGATAAAGGATGCCCTTTTGAATTTTCATTTTTTATACATAATATTTTTCAACAAAGTCTGAATTGATTGGGTTGGGCAAGATATTGCTATCCATTTATGTTAGTATTAAGGGACCTTTGGAGAAAGTTTGTTGCATGACATAATGTCCTTCCTAATTAGAGGTCCACTCGCCTAGGGTTTTTTTTGTCAATTGAGAGGA
This sequence comes from Adansonia grandidieri, assembly GCA_038382065.1. NCBI lineage: Eukaryota > Viridiplantae > Streptophyta > Magnoliopsida > Malvales > Malvaceae > Adansonia > Adansonia grandidieri. Next base: position 97,250 of record JBBYHK010512636.1, on the reverse strand, counting down.
TTTTCTTAAAGACCGATTCTTCTTCATGAAAACGTTGAGGGCAGACCTTTTTTTCATGAACCCTGATCATACATCTTTGATACATTTGACCATGGCAAAGGATTTCAGTCATTTTTCCTCACTAAGGTTTACTTGATTATGTCAATTCATGACTTGAGCTTTGCCTCCATCACGACTCTCAAAAAAAGGATCCCAACTTCTATAATAAGACAACTTCCATCCCATAGATAAGAGAGAATATGATAGAACCCATGGAAGTCCAGAATAAAGTTTGATAAGCGTGGATTGTAAAAGGTTGTTTCTCATGCCAATCTTTGTATGTCTCAGCCATTTTCTTAACTATCATCTTAATGTTATTGTTGGTACCTTCGATTACCACTTTTATTTGTGAATAGTATGGCATAGAGTAATGATACTAGATTTTAAATTAGAATATACTACTTGTATAAGGTTGTTTTTTAAGTTGCGAGCGTTATCAGTAATGATTTCTTTGGAAAGTCCATATCAATAAATGATGTCCTGTTTTACAAAATTGTAGACAACTGACTTAGTGACATTGGCATATAAGGTTACCTCCACCCATTTAGTGAGGTAATCAATCAGTACTAGGATAAATCAATGTTCATTGAAAACCTTACGAGTGATATTTTCTGGTATGGTTGATATAGTCTCTTTCAAGAGTTAGCCAGTAATAATCTAATCTCATGAATTGCTTGGCCATCTGACACCCACTAGCATGCATGCCACAGATTCACTCATAAATTTCTTCTATGATCCTTTTGGCTTTAGGAGGATTGACGCATTTGAGTAATAGTTGATCCTAACTCTTCTTGTATAAGATTTCCCTAGCTAGAATGAATCCCATAGCCATTTTTCTTATAGTCCCTTTGTCAATCTCTATGGCATGCTTGAGGTACTATTGATCCCTAATGTAATAGAGAATGTCACGATACCATGGTAGGTCATCTTTCTTGTCTTCAACATTCAAAAAATGTATCAGAGTTGTATAAATGCTTACCTGAATGGAAGCAACATTTGATTCCTAGTTAACTTTGAACATGGACAATAAGGTGACCAAGGCATCGGGTATTTGGTTTTTTTATGAAGGTAAGCACTGAAAGCTAATAACATCAAACTTTTTCTGAGTTTTGAGATTAGTTTCCCATAATGAATAATTTAGCATCGCACATTTTTCACTCTCATTTCAGTTGGTAAATGATTAGGGTTGAGTCATTAAAAACCCATAGTCTTAAAATTTCTCCCGAGAGTTGCTTGGAGCCCTATGACACATGCTTTATCATTTATTGTATTACTAGTGCAATTAATGTTTAGTTTGGTTGTAAAGGGATAGTGACTCTCGTCGGGTGAAATCAGCATTACCCTAATTTATGCCTCAAAACATTTCCTACAATTCATCATGACTATTGATATTTTCTTTTTTAGTGATGCACATCATATCTTTATCTAGGAAATCAAAATTTAAAGGTTTATAACCTTTTGTTGATTGGCTTGTTAAAAAGTCAGTTATCGTGCTTCCCTTGATGGCCTTTTGGTTGACATAAACAATATCTTATTTGGAGAATAGGACTTGTCATCTACCCAATCTTACTAATAATGTAGGGACTTCGTATAAATATTTCATAGGGTTAAGTCTCGCAATTAGCCATGTGGTGTGGTATAATACGTATTGCCGAAGTCTTCGAGCCATCCAAACTAAAGACAACACAATTTATCAACTAGGGAGTAGTTATTTTCATATTTTATAAACTTTTGCTAAGTAGTAAATTAATTACTTTTTCTTTCATGATTCATCATGCTACTCAAGCACACAACCCATAAACTTGTCAGAGGCTGTGAGGTAGAGGATCAAAGGTTGATCAGGAACTAGCAATACTAGCACTAGTGAGTTTAACAGATAATGTTTGACCTAGTTGAAAGCTTATTCAGATTTTTAATTCCATTCCCTAGACTTCTATTTGCAGAAAAGTCGGCAGATGGGTAGCATTTGTCTGTAATTTAGGACATGAATATGAAGATATAGGTCAGTCTTCCTAAGAACCTTTTGACCTCCTTTTGGGTTTGAGGTGGTGGCATGTGTTAGATAGCTTTGACCTTATCTAGAAATACTTTGATTCTTTTCTTGTTAATAATAAAGCTTAGTAACTTGATTGAAGTGACATTGAAAGTATATTTGCAAGGGTTTAGCTTTAGCTTTTGAAAATCTATGACGTGCATATCTTCTCATGTTTACTTGGTGATCATATTATCTATGTAGACTTCAATCTCCTTGTGCATTAAGTCATGTAATAGTGTCACCATGGCTCTTTGGTAAGTTACCCTAGCATGTTTTAGCTTAAAAGGCATGACTTTATAGTAAAATGTGCCCCACATGGTTACAAAGGTAGTTTTCTCCATATCTTTGGGCACCATTTTAATATGACTATAACCAAAAACTTGTCCATAAAGGAAAACAAAAATTTCTTAGCTGTTTTGTCAACTAAAGTATCAATATGGGGCTATAGGAAATTATTTTTTAGGCTAGCCCAATTTAGATCTTGATAATCAACATATATTTGTATTTTGCCATCTTTCTTAGGGACAGGATTATTTTGGCAACCTATTTCGATTATTTGGCTACAATAAGGAATCTTGTCTCAAATTGTTTCTTGACTTTTTTTTTTATCTTAAGGAGTATTTTTGGTTTCATCCTCCTTAATTTTTATTGGATTGGTTTGCATTTTGGTTTGAGAGAAAGCCTGCAGACCATAATGTTAAAATTTAATCCAGGCATGTCTTGATATGACTATGCAAATATGTCCTGGTACTCTTGGAATAGGTTTATCAGTTTGGCTCTAGTATAGGGTTTTATTAAAGTTTCAATTTTGACCTTGTTTTGATCTTCTTTAGTTTTAAATTTATGATTTCAATCAGTTCTTCATGGGATAAAATTTTTTTTCCTTCGTGCTTGACCAATCATAACAAATCTAGTGGCACGGAGTTCCCCTCAGAATCTTCATTGAAATCAACTTTGCCAGTATAGATTGATCTTTCAAAATCACTAAGAGCTTGAAGCAAGATAAAAATATGTATAGACCGAGCATTGATGCAAGAGCAGAAAATAAAAATGAGCACACAAGATGAACAGCTTTATGCAAAAGTTAATTTTATTGATAATACCCAATAAAAGATGCCTACTACAAGATCCTTACGAGCTAATGGGCAGAAGCAAGTAGGGTTTTAATTTTTGGCATTACACAAAAATGGACTTGAAAAGCACAAGGGTTTTTGACCTAGCCTTGCTGTCAAGAACAAACTCTAGTGAATGAGGGTAGGTTTTAGTGCTCGAATTTGATAGGTTCAACTGATCATCAATGCAATGAATGTGGTAGTTGCAAAAGGCCTTTTCCAGAATGACCAAGATATATTTGAATTTCCATTCTTCTGACTGATTAGAATCCATACATCCTTTTGAGCGAAAAGTCTTATAGATCAATAAGAATACCATTGATTCTGGTCCTAACTTTTAACCCAACAAATAGGCCAACCTTTAATCTCTAGCCTTCTTAGCTTGTTATTTCTTATACTGCATGTTAGACTTGAATCTTACGCCCTTCTTATTGACTAACTAATAACCTTCAAAGCTTTGGCCATTCCTTATAGATTTTTAAGTAGCCTTTTTTTTTGGTCAGCAAGCCCTACCAATAGTCAACTTCAGACCCATATAAATATTCCTTGACAGTCGAGGCTTAACTACCAATAGGCCTTTTCCTATAAATATAGCATTAACAAACTCGAATGATTGGAAGGAAAACTTAGGTGCACCTTTGTTTGGTTCAATGTAGGTGGTATTGGTAAAATTAGTATCAATTATTTCTTCTTCAGCTCTAATATTGACCACTTTATCATTGATCATGAATTTTAGCTTTGGTCCAAAGATAAAGGTACTACCTTAACTGATTATATTTTTGGTTTTTTGAGCAAGCAATTATAGGATAAAACAATGTCTATTACTTGAAAATCAAATTCGTATGTATATAGGCTTATCTGGAGTGGAATAGTGATGTTTTCAATAACTCCATAGCAAGTTCCATTGAATGCTTAGACCACCATATAGCTATGCTTGAAGTGGAAAGCATTAACAAAAGGCTTGTTAAAGATAGCCAAGGGCATGACATTAAAGGTAGAACTATTGTCTATGAGAACTTTTGGTAAAATATGACCTTTATAGTAAGTGGTGATATGTAGGACTTTGTAGCTACCCTTACCACTAAGAGGCATCTTGCCATCGGTGAATGAGATGTAGTCATCGGCAATGATATTATTCACTAGGCAATCAACTTTGCCGACTGAAATATATGACAGCACATATACCTTGTCCAAAACTTTTAATAGTGCATTTTGATGAACTTCTGAGTTTAGGAGTAAGGACAACATAGAGATTTTAGCCTATTTTTTACTCAACTGATTGGTAATGCTACGTTTGTTATGCTTGATAAATTTCTAAAACTTGATTGCTTTTTCCTCATTCACTAACTCTTTAATCTTTTTAGATTTCAAGTCTTTTACTCTGACCTAAGAAGTGTTAGAAATCAGAGTGGCATTGATCTACTAATTTTCTTGAGCAGGGAGAGCATAAAATCTATAGCTGAAGGTTAAATGGCTAATCCTTGATAAATTAACAGCATGGTTCCCTGAGTGGGCTCTCTGATTATCATGACTTGACCCTTATATTCTGTGGAATGTCTTTGTTGCTCTTATATGGGAATGGTGTAGGTGCTCTTATAAATAGCCTTCATATAGGCATCAAAGAATTCACCTTGAAATTTGACTATCCATAGAGGATAAATGGTCATCCTCTTCCATATAGTGGTTTTGTCTTTTTTTCCTAATCATATTCATCGATTCGATGTGACATGTTTACTTCTTATTATAAATTCAATGCTACCTTCATTTATTCTTTCGACAATCATGCAAAATTCTTTGCATGTGTGAAGTATACGGCCACGAATAATGTAGAGGCCATAAAAACATCAAGTTTTTCTTTCGATCCTTTAACTGCATTAAGTATTCATGTTTGAATCACTATCCACTAAAGTAGACTCACTAACTTCTTCTATGCTTCTTTTGACCTTTTAATCATCTTTGACACCAATTATGTTTATCATTGGCTCAGCATGACCTGCTAGGTGGTTTATAGTGATATTTTACCCTTGGTTCATCTTGAATTGCAAAACCTTAGAATCAATGAAGCTTTATATCCTTTGCTTGAACGTACCCCGCTGCCCTGGCATAATAATCGCAATAGGTGTTAAGCTTATACCATTAAGGGTATGAAGGTTTCTTCCCTGGGACGTACACAAGAACGATTAGATACCCCTCGAGTAAAGCTTGATAAGGCTCTTTATAGGTCATGAGGATAGGGTCAAACTATTGTCTTTGTAGGTTTGCACCTTGGTTTTTTTATGCATTATTGATAGGATTGTTGACATTTTTGTTGGCTTGTGCTTGACTGTTTTATGGTGGATTTGGTGGGATAGGAAAGGATAGGTTATAAGTTATGGCATAAATTGACTAAAGAGGTATCATAACTGGATTAGAGTAAAGTGCCCTTAGGTAGTAAAGATTAAGCACTTGATACTACTTGGTTGGGGTAGGTTAGCATAGCGTATCGCATTTACGTCCCCTTTTTTCTTCTTGTTAGTAGCAAACCTCCTGCTTGATTCGAATGACTTACTCATAGACATCTTGCCACTTTTAGTTGTTATGTATATCATCTTGTCGAATAAAACCAGATTGGTGAACTTCTTAGTGGCATTGCGTACTTGTTTCTCATAATATGAAGCATGCAAGGTGTCGATGAATGTCAAGGTCATCTCCTTCCTAGTTAAAGAGGGTTGGACCAAAGCTGCCTTTTCCCTTCACCTTTAAGCATATTGCTTGAAATTTTTGATTGCCTTCTTCTCTAGGTTCATAAAAGAGAAATAGTCGAGGGCCCAATCTAACACGTACTGGTACTTATTCGAAAAGGCCAAAGCCAAGTTGACCAATTTTGACATATTAAGCTTAATGTACCATTCGATGGTTGCCCCTATCAGACTATGTTAAAAGTAGTAGATAAAGAGTTTCTTGTCTTTCTTGTACCTGGCTATCTTTTTAAAGTCCATTAGATATGCACAGTGGGATCAGTAGTTCTAATAAACTTTTCATACACTTATACCTTGCACTTGGAGGAATGACAAGGTTGGACACCAGAGACAAGGATTTCGCTTGTCTTGATCAAAGGTTATGGGATTGGCTGGAAAAACTCCTGTATTTTCTTTATAAAAATTAAGGACAAATTGGTTAGTCACCATGGGTTTCAGATATATCACTGGTGGTATCAACAAGGCTAATGCTATGGTATGCTATTGCTCTTGACAGGTTTCTTTTAGGGTAGCTTTATTACTACCGATGGGGTAATTTTTCAAATTAGTAGGCTTTTTTCTAGTATCTGTAGTATTAGCTTGCTTTTTTTTTGTGGCAATTGTCATTAATACCATGAGCTTCATGATTTGAACTTGCATTTCATCTTATCGATAAAGCATTTGGTTTGTGATTCTTCATATAATAATGAATTCTTGGTGATTTTTTTTCATGATCCATTTACGAGGGTGGGTATTGTAGCGGTATGCAATATTCGATTCCATGTTTCTTGCCTAATTTTAGAATCTCTTGCATTTTTATGACCATTTCCATATTAGACGTAATGTGTTAATGGTTGCTTATGATTAGGTGATGATGAGTATGGAGTCATGATAATGAATGATTATTTATATGGATGCATAAATAAAATAATGCAAGAATGGAATTAAATATGCAAATGTAATAACAGTTTCACTAATAACATCTTTCATAGAGCAACAAATAGAGTTTTGACATGATTACATTGTTTAATTATGTGTTCTAAGAAACTCAACAATTGCTACTTATGGTCCTTAATAGGTATGATGTCTCGCCTTAAGGATCAAGCCACCTCGATCATATCATCTGCATCCAATTAGGCTATCTGAATTTCCTTAGTGAGATGATGATGTCGCTCTTGATAATTCAAGCATCCCTAGTCAATCATTTGCCTGTCATTCTCATTTTCACTATTCAGAGGCTCTTACCAACTCAATGATGTCTTGGTGAGCTCGGAGGGAATGCTCCAGATCTTGCACCTAAGTGCTAGAGTTTTAGTCTCAACCCTACCAGCTCTCAAGTTTGGTATTTGAGCTTTGAGTCATCCATTCCTTCTTTGGTAAGTTGATGTAAAGGCACGAGCCCTTATGAGCTTCTTCCAACTAATTCAGACCTCTCTTTTTTTTTTTTTTCAACTGATTTAGTTCTTTGTTAAATGTAGCAAGCTTTGCATCGCCTTCAGTTGATGACTGGCACCGGGATTTATTCTTTTTTGAAACACCATATAGTTTTTAGTCAAACTTTTAAGATCTTCCTTTAAATGATCTCTCTTTTTAACCACTTTATTCATCATATTGTCCAGAAGGTAGATGTCCATCTCTAATTGACTCATTTTTTCCTTCAACTGAGCAATTTTTGTGGCAAAGATAGTCTTCTCTTTCTCATGTCTAAGTAACTTAACTTTAGAAAGAGGCTCATCTTTAGGACTTGCAATGTCCTAACATTAGGTAGCAACAAAGTATAATTGATATGACAGATCATTTATTCATCATACCTCAGAGTCATAACACTTCACGTCCAATATCTTTCCATGTAGTGGACCTTCTTTAAAGCATGGAAAGCTAACTGGACTTTCAATTTATAGTTAGCTTCCCCATATTCAATGTCCCAGTACTTAAGGTTTTCAGAGAACGAGATGAATTTCTAGCATTAGGGCTATCACAAAACTAGAAAGGGTGCATAGCTGGTGCTTCCCTAAGCCGGTAGTGGCACCCAATTACAATCTCCACACTTGTATATAATTAATTGAAGGAACATCCATGGGATGTTCCATGTAACTTCTTTTTCTCTGAGATTCTAGAATTTTTTGACCTATTATTTTTAGAAATTGTTTTAAGGCCATTCTTTCTCAAGGATCTTGGAAAAAAGGCTGAATTTACAAAAGAAATTATGCATTATCCTCTTTTCTTCAACGAGAAGGTGGCTAACAAGCCAAATATGGAAGAGTGGGCCACATCTGATAAATCTACCCATCTTTTTTTCTTGTAAAAGCTAAGGCTCGAATGGTCTCAACAATGATGGTAGATGCAAGGTTGATGTTGCAACATATGTGAGAGAAGAAATTAGCTGCTACCATATGCATATACCCTAGCAAATACATTTTAACTTTCTTTGGATCAGTGATATTCGACATTGCTTCCTTTAAATTAGCCTAAGAAATGCATTCACTATTCCCTTTTATATTCACATTACCATCGATCTAAGACTTCATGGCTCAAAGGATTTGTGCTAGCCTCTTCTTAAAAATTGGTGGTTGTAGCGCTTTACAATATATCCTATTAGACTTGGTCCTCTCAATGTTGAGAAATGTAGTGTATTCGTCAATAATAGGAGTCAAATCCTCCCAATTGAAGGTGAAGCATTGGTATACGAGATTCTAGAACTACGATACCACTTGCAATAGGCCAAAGTTTACCCAGATTTAAAGTAATAGAGCTATATCCATATATCTTTTTTATGAATGACTCTTTCTCATTATTCCTCTTTATCTTCACATGACCATCGATCCAAGACGTCGTGGCTTAAAGGATTTGTGCTAGCCTCTTCTTAAAAATTGGTGGTTGTAGTGCTTTACATTATATCTTGTCAGACTTAGCCCTTTCAATGTTGACCAATGTAGTGTATTCATCAATGATGGGAGTCAAATCCTCCCAATTGAAGGTGAAGCATTGGTATGCCAGATTCTAGAACGATGATACCGCTTACAATAAGCCAAAGTTTACTAGACTTAAAGTAATAGAGCTATATCCATATATCTTTTTAGTTACTGACTCCTTCTCATTGTTGTCCCAACTAGCCCATGTATGCCTTAGATGACACCAATCATTTTGATGGTACCTATCTTGACTTTCTCATGTGTTTTTGAGATAAAACTGGGCTTATAGATATCCTCATCTTTGCATTGTCGACCTTTTAACCATGCTCTAACTTTTTCAAGAGAGTTAAAGCAAGAATAAACTATTACTCCATGACAAACACCCCTTACTGAATACTGAACCAATGAAAAATTGTCACATAATAATGATTATGATGCATGATGCATGCAACAATCAAGAAACAAAAGTGGAATAAGTTAGTGACAATATGAAATAATACATAAAAGAATAAAGGATGGGAGAACAAAAATAAATCATAGAAAATGCCTTAACAATAGGTGCTATGATGCCTAAGGGTGAACATGACAATTATGAGTATCATGATAAAGTAAATATCTGCAGATCGCATAATGACATGTTCGGGGAAAAATTGCCTTTATTGTGGTGATAAAATACCTCTAGTAATAAGCTGACAACCCACATGGTTGTGTACGAATGCCATGCTTAGTATTTGACATATGTTAAGCCATCAGTCAAATAGCATAATGGCTTGTTCATGTCAAGTTTTATCTTGATCAAGATAGTATGATGCCTCTGTGGGACAAAATTAATTGCTTAAGAAATGATGTTCATTCATCACCACCTAAAGTAGGACATGCATTAAGCTACCATCAAGCAGCATAATGACTTTTTCAGGTTAAGTATGACTTTCTTTAAGCTGATATAGTGGTTTTTAAGTGACGAAATTTGTTTACCATCACTCACTTATTAATGAAAGTTAGTCGTCGATCGGACAGCATAACATTGTGTCCTAATACTGACCTGACACACGTGGGCAACAATGTTCATTCACTATCGCCTACGTAACTATGGAATACAAGAGTAAAACTTAGAAATGTATCCTCAAGTGTCCTTACTCTCTAGGTTATTCTAGCAACATTTCAGCATGATTTGACATGGTTTAGCACATAGGGTTCACTATATGGGTTTCAGTTGATATCTAATGTGGCATCTAAATCACTTTTCAATCTGATAAGAATAGCCGAGGCACCTTAATTCTAGGCCTATCATAGGCTTGGTGGAACATGTTTGATTTGGTAGATGTATTTTTCAAGCAAATGTGAAGGGTTACTCATAAGATACATAAGTAATTTACACCTAGAAAGTTATTGCTATGCCTATACAGAGGAGTACTCACAAAGGTGAATAGCTTACTTCCTCCTAATAATTGGGACCCTAACCTAATGATGTAGTTTGGTGGGAATCTAATTCAAATGCAAGTGCACGATATGTATCGAGGAAACAATCAAACCTTTTGTTTACCATTATATTACCATATTTATTAAATTGATATTTATTTAAGAATAAGGCAATCTCGAATGTTTTCATGACAAAAATTACCATAAATAAAAGATTAGTAGACAAAAATGGAAGGGGATTATAGTTAAATAATGACCAAAGCCAAAGATACCTATAATTAAGAAAGAATTTTTTCCTAGCAGAGTCGCTATGTTATCGACAACATGCCTCCCACAAAAGAAGCATTCACAACTTAAAAGTATTTCTTGACAGGGAAGGTCCTTTCGACTAGGACCCTTCCTTTTTTTTTTATTATATGATAGGAGCCAGAAAGTATGAATTCTTGGCTCTTGACCATGAAAGGGGATCGTTAGATGAAGTGCTCGTCCAACTAATTTTGGGTAGCCATCACGAAATGGGAGACAATTGGAGTCACAACCAATCATTTGGGCTAAGCATGATCAGATGCCTATTAAATTCGATACCCAGAGTTATGAAACACAAAACATTAATTCCATGGTCTACGTAGTTTAGAGATTCAACGATTAGGTTTTGGAGTTGGTTACGCACAAAGGTATGAACCTCTTCGCGATGCTCAAAATTGGTACCTTTCTAGTAGGTCCTAACTTAGCTCGATTCGCTCAATTTTGACTCATCATTATTTAAATATAATCCCCTTTTTATGCATAAATTTGAATAAAATAAACTCATGTTTTAGAAAAGAAATTAAATCACCTATGCACTTCAAAAAGGTGGGGAACGTAAAAATTTTTATTAAAATGTTCCCCTGATTTAGCTTTTTGAAAATAGGATATTCCATGTTAAGCATTAAGAGATACTATCACGAAATATTGCCTTATAATTTTTGAAAGATGCTTTTGAAAACATGGATGCAAGATGACCATTATAAAGGAAACATGTTAGTAAAATGATCAAATGAGATAATATCACACAAAATAAATCATATAAAACAACAATAAAAAGGAAAGTGATGGACGATCGAATGTATCTCATAATTATCATCAATTATCTTAAAATAACTGAGTCAATAATTTTGGAGATGCATTGGGATATATTAAATGATTGAGGTGTGAAAATTAGGTTTGAATACTGAAAAGTAAAATTAATCCAAGAGATAAGTTGATCTTTTTTCTTGACAGTTGTTAGAAAAATAAAAATGAAAAGTTTAAATTGACAAAATTTAACTTTTTCTCTACATCTTTTTAAAAAACTAAGTTGGAGTATCCCTTTAAAAGATGGGGTTAGAGTAGTCCCTTAGAAGATGGGCTTCGAGTAACCTTGTAGTTAAAAACTTTGATAAGTTTTGAAATTTAAATGAAGTTTGTAAAAGCAAGGTTGGGGTATCATCTCAGAAGATAAGGTTAGAGTATCCTTATAGATGAAAACTTTGGTAAGTTTCAAAATTTGAATAAAGTTTGTAAAAGCAAGGTTGGAATATCTCCTTGGGAGATGAGATTGAAGTATTTCTATAGATGCAAACTTTTATGATTTTAGAGAGACAAGCTCAAAAGATTTTTCTTGACAAAGGTTTGGTGATTTCTCGACAAAATGATATTGACAAATTCTAAATCAAATAGGTATTTTTATTGAGAAAATTGATAACAACATGAATGATAAAGGTTAAAGAATTGTTGATGCATTGATTTGAGCCTAGGGGAAGGTTGACACATATTTTTTTGACTTAATGGGGTTGATCCAGATCATATAGAGGCATTTGAAGGTTCAAAGAAATCAACTAGCCTTGAGTAATGTTGAAAATAAGAGACAACATCATGCTATCCCATTTTTTGATTTTATTATGGGCAAATTTAAAGGCTTTAGGGTTGGGTTAAGTATCATTGGAAAGGTAACTCAATAAGGTTTAATCTAAAAATATTCCAAAAATCTTAAAACATCTTTTTCTAGATGGAAATAATTTTTGAATTAAGGTCAAGCGTAACACTAACAACACCTACAGGGGAACAAGTGTGACAAAATCTAAAAAATCATTCCTGACTCATACAGATTCATTAGATCACAAAAGTTAGCTTTCCAAAAAGGGGCTTTCATTTAATTTTTAGGAAAAAATATTTTAAAAATTTAAAAAAATCATCTGATGGGCCGAAATGGATAAAAAAGAATATAAATCACTGATTCCAAGGATTTTAGATAATGTTGGCTCGAAAAATCATAATTCTCTCATCCAGAACGATCCAAGGCAAATAAGATACTGTTGGGAAGGTAATTCAATGCACGTTAACGAAAAGTACCATAAATTTGAGAAAAATGGTCTACGATTTGAACATTATTTTTCAAATTGTGACTATTGTGTTATTAGGGCAAAACAAGGAAGCTCTTTGGTTTTCTCAGTTTTCTTTGGGCCTAAACTCGGGACATGAACATTCAAATGTCCATGGCAAAAAGGAATGAGTGACATGGGCTTTATGGTCTCATCTATATAACCCCAAGTAGTTTAGGGCGATGAGATGGCTTATTAGCCATGCCACAAATACAAAGATTCTTGGAAAAAGATTAAGATATAAGCAACTTTGGACAATAAAAGGGACATTTTATTTTTGAAAACAGAATATTTGGCCTTAATAACCCTTGAAACCACACATAAGACTTGATTTTTTCCCGAGATTGGAAGACTAGTGAAGAAAAACCTTAAATCCATGTTAATCCTTATTTATTGATGTTAGTATGGGTTTAACTTGGGAGTTTAGAAAAGTTGGTTTTTGACAGTAGGCAAGCAGAATATTTGGACAAATATGATATGACAAAATATGACATACATGAAAATAAGCATAAATAGCATGTTTAAACAAACAAAGATAACATTTTGACATGGAAAAAAGCAAAGATGCAAGGAAATGACAAAAAAGATGCACGAAAATGCTGGTTTCATGTATCTTGACAAATGCATTATGAACTAAATATGAAATTCATGATAGTTAACATAAACAACATGTTTAGACAAGTAAAAATGGTATCCTGACATCTACATAATGGTAACAATGAAAGAAAAAGACTAATAAGATATATACAAGTGCTAGCTTAACACCAAGAGTCATGCCATGAAGGATAATACAAAACATGTTTGAGCATGAAAAAGTTTGCTAAAAATTTCAAATCAATATTAAAACATGCTTTTAGGGCAAACCAAGCATATAAACATGGTAAAGCATGGTAAGAAGGTCAATAGAACATTATAAATCTTGATCTACCACAAACAAAGCTACAAAATGAATGAGATTCCTAAGAATAAAGTCATGGTCACATGGATGTGGCTCTCTAAAATGATGATAATGATGATAAAAGAAAAAAAGAAGATAAAGAAAAGATAAAGGCTACATAAAATAGCTTTAGACCTTAATTCATCATTTGAGCAAAAAACTTACTAACTTTAAGCTCATTTTTTCCCTTTCTTTCTATTGATTAGCATGAAAAAGGTAGCCAAAATGAGCTTGAGAGATGTGATGATATGAAAGAGAGGTTTTGGATGAAGAAAAGGTGAAAGAAAGTGTTTCGGAAGGGTTTTTGCTGGTGGCTTTGAGGAGCTAAGGGAATAAGAGGTTTTTTTAAAGAAGATGAAGCTGAGAAAGCTTTTTTTTGGAGATTATTTTAATCTATTAGAACATGTTTTAGATGTCTCTGTCTTCAACTAAGAATGTTGGACTAGACAAAATGGATTTTTAAGCTACAGTGAAGCCTGGTATTGATACAAAGGGTCTACGTATTAATAAAGAAGCACCTCTATCAATATTTAACCCTTTTGTGTTGATATGACATGTAAAGATTTGAATTTTTGATAGTGTGGAAGCCTCGTATTAATACCTAAAGGCCATGTATCGATACATCCATGCAAAAATGTGAATTTTTCATACCTTTGGCCCTTCGAACACCTTACTTTAGGTGGGAATGATGGATGACTAACCTGTGTTTGTCCTATAACCTCGGTGACACCTCGAATAGTGACCTTTCATGCCTCTTTTTTACATTTTTCTATGATCCCTAGGCATTTCAGACAAAAAATTTTTTTGCCTGGCGTCGTGTCACTTAATAGTGCCAGCAATAGGCATTCGGCAGTTGCCCTCATTTCTTTTTTATTTCTTTAATTTTATTACCTTTTGATTACATCCTGAGATGCCAGAAATTGGCCTAAACAAAATAGGTTGTCTACAAATGTTATGTTGAAAAGGTATGAGAATGGCACAAACTAGGTATTTTAGACTTGATGTATCAATACAATTGCTTTTTGTATCGATACTTAGAACAAATTTTTGCCCAGGCATTGAAACTATGATTTCTGTGTTGATACTTAGAGTAAATTTTTGCTTAATGTATTGATACAATGAAGTTGGTCTCGATACTTGAAGCTAGTTATCAATAGCATCACTCTTTATATAGATACCAGCTAGCCAAAATAGTAATTTTAGCTTTGACAAAATCTTGTATCGATAAAAGGACTACTATATCAATACCATCAACAATTTTATCGATACATGGCATCTAGTATCGATATAAACATCATCTTTTTGGGATCTTCAGGATGTGGAAATCTTGTATCGACACCGAATGGTTATTAATTAATACTCATGCAAATATGGATTTCACGCACCTTTGACTTTCGAAACGTCACCTTACTGGGAATGATGGATGACTAACCCTTGTTTGCTCAAATAGACCAGATGAAGCCTCAAATAGCAACTCTTAATGCCTTGGATGGTGGCCCGAACAAAGTAAGGTGTTTATAAAAACAATGCAGGTAAACTTATCTTAATAAGACAAAGCATATAAGGTTATTTTAATAAGATAATGTCTAAAATAGATATGTGTTTAGGACAATATGGATAATTTTTTCTTAACAAGATAATATGGATAAGATTGTCATAATAAGACAATGTCTAATATAGACATATGTTAAAACAAAATGGATAAGCTTGTCTCAATAAGACAATATGGCCAAGGTTATCTTAATAAGACAATGTTTACAGTAAACATGTGTTAAGACAAGAATGGATAAGCTTGTCTTAGCAAGACAATGTGGATTAACTTGTCTTAACAAGAAAATGTCTAAAATAAACATGTCTTGGAGTAAGTTGTCTCAATGTCTTAATAAAAGAATGAGAAAAAGCTTATCTTATCATGACAATGTCTAAATTATACATTTTTCTAGATAAGTTATTTTAGCTGAATTTATAGCTACCCAAATAGAAAAAGTTTTTTATCTGTGAAGAATTTGATTACGAATCAAATTTCATCTTCTTGTATTCTAATAAACTGAACATTGCCTCGATTATGTTTAAGTTTGAGCTTGTTACTAACAGTTATGTTGAACTGGCATTGTGTCTAGACAATAATGCCTAGGTAGATTCATCCATTACACTATGAGATAGATTATAACTTAAGGTGAAAGTATTGCACTTTGACAAGGAATTTAATCTTAGATTAAACTTCTATCTCCCTATCCCATTATTGGCAAATTTGAACGCATGATGGGGCAGGTTCAGCCAACTCTTCAATTGCTGGAGATTAAGTTAAACTTGAATAATAAAAGATAAGAAGAATTCCTAATCTAATGGGAGTTTCAATAAGATTGAAACTCAATTTGCTTCCGTAAGAGAAGTGATGCCAAAGTACTTTTGACTAAGTGTGAAAATAGTTACAACTTTAAAAAACCTTATCAGCTTCATTAATAAGTTTGACGCAAGTTGTTACCCTTTTAATAAAGAAATTTAGTTTTCTTGATTAGAAATAAAACTCCATGTCAAGTTCAGTAAAAGGTTTGTGTGTGATTTTTTTAAATAGTTTTCAAGAAGAAAACCCCAGAAAATCAAGATTTTGCTAAATCCATGAGTTGGTGTTGTAGTAATTCCTCCACTCCTTTCTTGTTTTTGTATTTAGTGCACCCAAGAATTGTTCTTAGAGATTTTGCCCAATGTAAAAAATAGAGAAGACTAGACATTGATCATTCTTGAGAAATTATCTCATTAGCATAAGTAAATCACCATGCCTTAAGCAAGCTCTAGAGTCATTTACATGAATCATCATTAAAAGGAGGACACTTGTGCTCTTTGTGGCCTCAAAGAGAGATCGAAGTAAACATACTTTGGTAACAATCATGGAGGGATCAACACGCTTAGAGTTACTAGTCTCTAAGTGAAAGGATGCATATCCTGGTAAAGTCTAACCTCATACATGTATTGGATTTCAAAAATCAACAAAATAAAGAGAAAAGAATAGAGAAAGATATAAACATAGAAACAATCTAACTTTCTTTCTAATCTTTAGGGAAAGACATACTTGTAGTAAACTTTAAAATTTTTAATCGAAATTTAAGTATCCATCTATTTAGAAATTACCTTATCTTTAAATGTTGTAATTCAAAATATAGATCAATTCGAGAGAACTTTAGAGGGTGGCAGCAATGGCTTTCTAATGGGATCTCTAAGATCATGAGTAGTGCACGTGTCTTGCCTATAATAGTTAACCACACAGATAATTATTGAAACCTTCTTGAGGCCTAGTTGTTCTCTAGTGCTAGCCAGAAGGCTTGTTAAACCTTAACCAAGAAGTAAAGTCCTCACTTTTATCAATCAAGGACCAAGAACAACTCAAGAAAGTTAATTGCACAAAAAACAAGAAAGGGATATGAAAGTTTCATTATATTAGTGGTGGCAAGAAGAATGTTCTTTAAAAAATGTTTTGTCAACTACAAATAAAATTTTCTTACTTGATTCAATAATGAACTCTCTTGAAATTAGGTTAAAAAATGATCAACAATTTTTCTAACCCACCATTTCCTTACATACTAGTTAAATCCAACTCCTATTTGGATTGAGCATGGGAAAGTTCTAATCAAATTAAAACTCATAAATAAAGTGAAACTCTTTCACCTTATTTTAAGTAATTTAATTGATCAATCTCTTTTCTCCTTGTCATGGCTAAAATAATCACTAAAATTAAGCTAAGCTGAATTCAGCCAAAGCATGGTCCAACAATCCAAAAATTTAGGCCTTGGCACACCTTGGAGAAATGGGCTAGATAAAGTTTCCATGAGTGTAATTCTATAATTTAAACTCCATATTCATCATAATAAATAATATTTATAATATAAATGTAATTATCTAATAATTATAATACTAGATAAATAAATTAGAACTTTTATTTCCTCGTATAATTTTCCTTATGAATTTTATCTCTATAAAATTCTTTATTTAGTTAAAACTATTATTAACTTATATTAATCGCACTTAATATTTATTATGAAATAATTAATATTAAAAAAATATCATGGACAATGAGCCAAAAGATTAATAAGAAAGAGAAAGAGAGAAATTTGCTTCACAATCAAATTCTTAGTATAAGTGAAATCCTATTTCCGCTAGGATAAGATTTATCTGCCTTGACATGGTATGTCCTAATTTAGACATCACCTAGGTAAGACAATCTTATGCGCCATGTCATAATTAGACAATAAAATCTAGATTTTAGAAATCTAATTTTTGTCTTAAAATAAATCTTAATTGAACTATTCAATTAAGTTATCCACTTAATTACCTTTTATTTAATTAAGTCATAGTTAATTAAGTCTTAGATTTAATCCAACAAATCCATCTTATTGTTTGTGACCCATCCCAACATGTTGGCAATTAACACAATTAATTCACATATCAAGAGTTGGATCTAGCAACCCATCATAACCACCCAAATATTGAAAAGTCAATGTGACCTTATTCAAACCGCTAAGTAACCAACCTATCAGTGCTATACAATCCTTACACGATATATCTTGGTATGAGCATGGGTATCATTTAGTGTCTACTCATGCTTCAAAACATATTAGATCTTATCACTTATGGTTAACGATCATGAACCTAGAAGAAACAATTCCTCATAATCTATTATGTTCTAGCCAGAGACATCAATCCAATTAACCATAGTTAAGATCATTCAAGATATGTCTCCCATTGTCTTTAAGTTTGGTGATTCCTCTTTAAATCACCCATCCATCTTCATATGCTTCATGTCATACCTAAAGTACCCTACCTTAGGCATTTATCTTTGTGGACCTATTTCAAGCATGGCATTCCATATACAAGATGACCTAGTATCATAATCTAAGGACTATTATACATGACTAGCATATGCTAACATGTTTTATAGACATTTAAGTGGCAAATACCAAATGGAGTTCTCATATAGGCCAAGTTCATCCCTCATGCCATCTAATTCATCTCACATACTTCAACCTATAGGATCAGTTGCTTACATCCCAGTTGCTTACTTCATAACTATGAAGGCATAACACGAGTTGGCCTTTGAGCATTACCAATGCATAGTCTTAGCAATTCGATGATCAGGAATGTTTTAGGGTACAAGGTTTTGATGCATAAGAGTTTCATAACTACAATACTTAGAAGTTACATTGTAAGGCCTTTTAAGTTCCATGGGCTTTATCTAATTAGTGGTTTCATGATAATTAATCATGTCACTAACATGAAGGAAAACCTGATGTTATTACATTGGCAATGGCTATGCAATTAATTTATTGTGTATCCCATCTCCAAATCCAATTGGTTCAAGGGTTCACACTAACACTAAGTAGGTAAGATTTCAATAAGATCTGTATTTTTAAATTTCTATCCAACCACATTTAAATCTCAACCTAAAGATTCTAAGAAAATTTGAGTTTTTCTTTATTTATTTCCATGATGCGTGTTTACTTTGATTAAATATTCTATGCCTATTTTGATACACGTGAACTTAGGTTTCTCAACAATGGTATTAAAGCCTAACGTTTGTAGCTTACGTTACATGCTGATTCTTAGTGATAATCAATTTCATTGATTTGTATATTGATTTGGTGATTTTTAGTTTGAAAAAATCTTGAAAAAATATTTTTTACTGATTTTTCAAATATGGACAGCATTTATTTTTGGGCTTTAATCATATTTAAAAGTGTTTGAATAATTGATTAAAATTTATTAATTAATTCAGGTGAAAGTCTTAAGATGTCTTAAGCTTTCTAGGTCATTTTAAGGCCAATCAATTTCATTTTGAGTTTGATTTTAGGCCTATTTTTGGAGCCTTTAAAATAAGTTTTGTGAATTGTTGCAATTCTGGAATTTGATGTTTGTTGTTGCCATTTATGGTTCTTGATTTTTTTTGTGTTAAAAATGTTTTAATAAAATCAATTGCTGCCTTGATGCGATGATACTTTAATGCTGGAATATTCTAGACTACTTTGTACACATTCATATGCTTATATATCCATAAGTAAGTGTGGAAATGTTCTACAACCTTGCTGGAAATTTTAGGCAACATCTTAGTTGAATATGTTTTAGTCTTCAAGGTTGTTTATGATGCAGAAAATTGCTAGAAATTGCAGCAATCATTGTTGCAAAATTTGCCTCCAAAAGTAGTGCACATTAAGGCTATTGTTGCCATCATTATTATTATCAGAAGATGCAACCAGCAAACCCCTTCTTGACATCGGCAGCCACCAAAATTGTTGAAAAAATAGCCTTCAAGATTGGTGGGCAATAGCCCTCTAATGGCCTAAGTGTTTGCCTTCATTGAGGATACCAAGTGTTAGACTCCTACTCCAAATGAGTTACCTAGTGGGAGCAAAATTTCTTAAATTTAGGAATTTGATGCTTAAATTTAGGAATGTGATTCATAAATTTTTTGAATGGAATTCTAGTAGGATTAGGTAATTGTCATCTAATGGAATTGAAAGAGTTAAGGTATTTAAAAAGTTTCTTTATTCGGTTTAAGACAAAATGGTTTCCCAAAATGAACATGTCTTAAAAGAATTAAAATCTGGTAGCTTACTTTTCTAAAATGTTTTTCTTATTTTAATGTCTTAAAATCTTGTTTTTGCAAAGTAGTTTCCTAAATGGTGTAGAAATTATTACATGCTTTTTGTCTAAATTAAGACAAAGTTTTTGATAATGTCTTAATTAAGACAAAGCTAAAAGTTAGATAATGTCCAATTTAGAAAGACTTCTTAAAAATTAAGAATTTGATTAAAAATGATTTTATTAAAGAACCAAAATTACTTAATAATTTTACAAAACATCTTAAATTGTTTGATGAGGTTATGCAAATGACACACTAAATCATTAAGTGATATAGGCCTGCATATTTAATTTCATGCTCATAATATAATTATGATAGCATGAGGATGATTATGGACTATTCCTTAGCATGACTAGATTATAATGGTTAAACTTTTCTTTTTGGTATTTATTTTATAAATAGGGTCTACGGCCACTACCTTTTCTTTTCATTAATGGGTTATAAATTACCTTCTTATCTAACTCCCCTCGAGTGTAACTTAAGGTTTCGCACAATAATATATAATTGTTATGTACGACTTGCAGATTTAGGATGAGGATAATTTTAGAACTTGTTAAAATCCAAAATGTGAAGAAAATGGAGCTAAGAAGAAAGGATAAAGGAGATCATCACCAAGACTTGTGAAGACCTTGTATGTTATCCCTAGGAATTTGACCAAATAGTTTCCTAATGGCTTAAGGAAACTAGATACATAAAGTTTATAATCATTAGAAACTAGATACATAAAGTCCATAATCATTTTAGAAAAATACATATGTTAGATTTCTTTTTGAATTTATATTGTCAGCAATGCACCCAAAAAAAATCCTTCACAAATTAGGAATGCACGCACGACTTAAAAATATTGGTGCATGGGAAATGATAGGATTCTTGACATGAAGTGTCTTCTCGATTAGGAGATGGAAGTGGCCAACACTGGGAGTCGCCATTGATCATTTGGGCTAGGTGTGATGGGATGCCTACTGAAATCAATATTCAGAGTTACGAAACTCAAGACATTGATTCCATGGTCTGCGTATTCTACAAATTTGACCATTGGGTTCAAAGTTGGTTGCACAAAAGATGCACAAACCTCACCATGACACTTGAAATGATACCTTTCTAGCCATGTCCTAACTTGGTTTCGATTTCCTCAATTTTGACTTGTCATTATTTGATATAATCCCTTTTTAAAGCATAAATTTTGTATAAAATAGTAAACTCGATTTTCAAAGAAAATTTGAATCTCATATGCACCTCGAAGAGGTGGCGAACATAGATATTTTATTATTAAAAACAATCATCTGGATTTAATTTTGAAAATAGGATATTTAATGTTAAGCATTGGAAAGATAATAACATAAAACATTGCCCTCATGATTTTTTGAAAACGATTTTGAAAATATGAATCCAAGGTCACCATCACAAAGTGAACGTGTTAGTAAAATGATAACATGAGATAATCGCATAAAATAAATTACATAAAATAATTAAAGGGAAAGGCAAAGGATGATCGAAATGTGTGTCATAATTGCAATAGGTTATCTAAAAATAACCAAGTCAACAATTTTGAGATGTGTTCTGATCCATTGGTTAATTAAGGCATGAAAACTAGGTTTAAATTTTGCAAAAGTCAGTAGAGGTCTGGAGGAGAGAAAATTCAATTTTTTTAACAAAATTTGAAAAGCACGATTAAAATATCCCCATAGATGAAAACTTTGATGATTTTTTGGAGAGATGAGCATAAGGGACTTAAATTGATAAAAGTTTAGTAATTTCTTAACAAGGTGACATTTTGACAATTCTTGACAAAATAGTTTATTTTTTAGTAAAAGAAAATTGATAAAATAGATGCGATAAAACGAAAATTAATTAAGCCTTGATCTGAGCCTCGAAGGTTGGCATTTTATTTGACTCAGCAAGGTGGACGAAGATCATGAAAGAAGGAATGGGATTCAAAGAAAATCAACTAAATTTAAGCAATGTAGAAAACAAGGGAAAAGATTGTCCTCTCTCTCTTTTTATTTTATTTTGAGAAAACTTATAGGTTTTAGGGGTTGGGAAAAGTACCATTAGGAAAATAACTCGATAAAGGTTAATGTAAGAATATTCCAAAAATCTTGAAAAATCACTTTCTAGTTGGAAATAATTTTTTAATTTGGGTCTAATGCAACATTGACAGTACACGAAGGGGAAAGGGTGTAGAGAACTTTGAAAAATCATTCTTGACTTGTATGGAATCATTAAATTGCAAATAATACCTTTCTGAAAAGGGAATTTCAAAAAACCTTTTAATGAAAAATATTTTAAAAAATCAGATAAATATCAGGTGGGCCAAAATGGCCAAAGCAGAATATTAATTAATCTCTAATTCTAGAGGTTTCAGATAGCTTTAACTCAAAAATTTGTACTCTCTCATTTGGAATGATCCAAAGGTAGGCAATATACTGCTGGAAAGGTAATTTAATTTCCTTTCACAAAAAAAATGATTTAGGGTTCAAAAATGATTTTTCAAGTCTTGACTATAATGTTGTTACAATAGAAACAGGAGAATTTTAGTTTTTTTTGGTTTCTTAGGATTAAACTCAGGCTATCAACATCCAAACATCCATGGTAAAAAGAAATGTGCAACATGTGCTTCATGAGCTCATTTACATCATCCCAGAGTACTTTGGGATGATGAAACAACCCATTGACCATGTCACAATTATTGCCACGTGCCTACTTTTAAAATTTTGGATGATCCCAAGGGCATAATTTAAAAATGTGTGGTAATGGTGGTGGTTGAGCCTGTAAGTTATCCCATGATCGAGATTTGGGTTAGGCATAATAACATGAAAGGGAGAAAGACCGTCAAGCAAATCACTCATCTAACACAAAATGGCCATAAACTTGGAGTTGTCACCAATCATTTTGGGCTAGGCAATATCTAATGCCTATTGAAAATAAATTTTTAGGTTACAAAACTCGAAACATCGATTTCAAGGTCTACAAAGTCTAGAGATTCATTGGTTGGGTTCGAGAATTGGTTACACGTATGAAAGGATTAGCACCCCCACGATGCCCGAAATCGATACCTCTTAACTATGTCTTACTTTGGTTTCAGCTTAATCAGTTCCATATGTTCATTATTTAGAAATAGTCCTCTTTTTATGCATGAACATTTTGGTGGAAAATGTAAATCTAGGTTTGGAAAGAAGATTTATATCACCTATGCATCATAGAGGTATGAAAAGCATTGGGACTTTTATGAAAATATTTTTTGAATTAAATTTGAAAATTTTGGATATTCCATATTAGGCATTAGAGAGATACTAACATGGAACATTTCCTTGCAAAAATTCTTTGAAACTGAATTTTAAATATGATTGCACAATAATCATTATAAAAAAGAAATGCCTTAGTAAGATGAAAAGAATATAACAATATCATAAACAAACAATTACAAAAGAAAAAGAACGTAAAAAGGAAGGATAGGTGGAATATATCTCATAATTTTCTTCGATTATTGAAAAATAACCTGGATGATAATTTGGGATAGGTTTGGATTTGATGGTGATTTGAGGGACAAAAAAGATCTCAATCAAAACAATCTAGGGCATTCAAAAGAGAAAAAATTTTAGATTTTTTGAGGTAAAAATGGGTCGAAGTATCCCCTCGGAGCATTAGGGTTAGAGTATCCCAAAAGATAAAGTTATGAGAATAATTGAAGAGAAAATTCAAGTTTTTAACAAAAAAACAGGGCTAGAGTATCCCCTTAGAGTAATAGGGTTGAAATATCCCCAAAGATGAAAATTTTTTATGATTTAAGAAAATAATTAGGAATCTCAACTAAATACAAGTAAGAAAATTCAAGTTTCTAAAGGAAAAAATTAGGTTGAAAATCCTTTTAGTGTAATAATGTTGGAGTATCCCCAAAGATGCAAACTTTTGATGTTTTAAAAGAATTAAAAAAAGGATTTTAAAAATAGAATATTAAAGATTCGTATAAAATATATTTGTCTTAAGCCTTGATCTGAGTCTAAAGGGCTTGTGCTATAGGGGAACCAATCAGATAAATTTCAAGACATTCGAATGTCTCTATAAAGGAGATACAAAAATTTGGTTAAAAATAAGGGACAAAATCATGTCATCTCCTTACACGAATTTATTTTGGGTTCATCCAAAGGCTTTAAAGGGTGAATGAGGTACTATTGGAAAGATGACGATGAGGTTTAATCTAAAAACATTCCAAAAATCCTACAAAATCACTTTCTATGAAGAATTAATTTTTGAATTTGGGTCTATCTTGGCATTGGTAGCATGCATAGGGAAAAGATGCACTAAATTTTGAAAAATTGTTTCGAGTTAATCTGGAGTAGTTAAATCATAAATGATACCTTTCTAGGAAGAAAATTTTGCAAAATTTCTAGGAAAAATATTCAAAAAGTTAAAAAAAAATTGTTTAATAGGCCAAAACAACCTAAACAAAAAAATATTTACTGAATTTAAGGGTTTTAGATAGCAAAGGTTTGGGAAATCATATCTCCTTCATTTGGAATGATCTAAGGGCAAACAAGACACCATTAAAAGGTACTTTGATGCTCTTTAAGGGAAAAATATAGAAAAATCATGGAAAATAGTTTATTGTTCAAAAATTATTTTCTAAACTTAGACTATAATACTATCAGAGCAAAATAGGGGACAATTTGATTTTTTTGTTTTCTTAGAATGTCCGTATTTGAGTTATGGACATCTAAATGTCCACCACACAAGGACTTGACTAACCTAGGTATCACAAATTCATTCCACCATCCTAGAGTGGTTTAGGATGACAAAATAGCCTATTGACCATGCCATCATGGAGATGCTAAAACTTAAAATCAAGGTTTAGTATAGTTTTCTACCAAAAAGGGATTTTGTTTAAAAAAATAGTTTCTTCAAACTCGTTTTACCATGAATCTAGATCTAAAATGTTTAATGTATCCCCAAGATATGAAGACCAATATGATAGAACTATAAATCCATGCTAACCTCCATCAATTAGAGGTAGCATGAACTTAACTTGGGTATTTCTTTTAAAAATCATATTTTTAGCAAACAAGCATGTATCTTGACAAGAATGACATGGACAAAACATAACATGTACAAAGATGAATAGGAACTAAACATGCAAACACAGAAAGGTGATATTTTAACATGGAAGTGTGTGACAAAAATTTAAGAAAATAACAAATAAGATGCATGGAAATTAAATGAACATGCTTAAGCAAAGGAAAGCATGCTAAAGTTGTCAAGATAGCATTTTTATGGCACGAGACTCCTTAAATACAAGAAAATGCATGAACATACTTAATGCATGTTATGAACATTTAAATATGAGATGAATATGTGAATATGAAAGGAACGTGGCAAGAAATGCATGAACAGAGGCTATGATAATGATTAAATGAAGTATGGCATGTTTGCATATCCAAACAACATCAAGGTATTATGAGGGTCACCAAGATCCTACATAATTAAGGTAACAGCATTCCATAAGAGTCCTAGGATGGTCATGGCAGCATAAAAAGCTCACCAAAATAATATAGATGAAAAAATAGAAAATGTATGGAATAAGGTTAAAAATATACTAAAAAACCTTGAACTTTTCCCCCTTCCTAAAGCAACAACTTTAAGCTCAATCCCTTCCCTCCTTTTGCTATTATTTAGTAAGAAAAAGATGAAAAGAAGAACTTTAAGGTTATATGGTTGATGGTGTGGTATTTTGAAGATGAAAATATGCGAATGATTAAGCTTTTAGTGGTTTCCTGGAGGTGGTTTCAGGAACTACGAGAATGAAAGAAGGTTGAGGGTGAAAGGTAATCGAATAGTGTTTTGAAAGAACTTTTAGGATAGGAGATTGCTAGGGGATTTTTGGGAATGGTTGGAAGAGTCCCTTCTACTGAGCCAACTTTTCCATTTTTAAACTCAAGGTGCAACCAACACTTTTGGGACACAAGGCAAGGGCATTTTTTTTGTTTTTCATTCATGCACTAGGGGAAATCTCTAACTACTATGCTCAGCTGACCTACTTCCTATTGCTTTTGCCATACAGAGCAATGGGCAAAGAGGTTGCAAAAGCCAATAACTAGAGATATGCCTGGCATGCCCTCTTACACCATATTTTCATGAAAGTGACCCTTGTCATTGGCTATTTAGGCTCTAAAATTTTGTTTAAACTTGATCATAGCCCAAAGTCAAGATTTGCAATGAATTATGATGGCTTCTTGGTGCAAAAAAAACATGTTTGAATTAGAATTTTGAAGGCTGAGAAATGTTTCAAATGGGGCAAAAATGCCTTACTGTATCGATGTAAAACAAGTTGTATCAATACACAAGGCAATTTTTACCCATGAGTATCGATACAATGAGGTGTGTTATCGATACTAAGAGCAAAATTATTTCCATTCTTTAGACATAGAAGCCTAAATCATTACTCCATGGATTTATACCGATTCTTATGATTTTGTATTAGTAAATTTTGCCAAAAATCACAACTTTAGCTACTGCCCAGGTCTGTATCAATACAAATATGCTATGTATCGATACCTCACCATAGGTGTTGATACCAAACCCTCTTGTATCTATACTACATGTGAAAATTCAAGTTTTTGGTGATGTAAAGGCCTCATTTCAATACTTATGCACCAATATAACTTGTATGTACATGTGGCTTCCTGAGTTATCTCACCTTGGTCACAAGCAGTGGGAAATTGATCTGTTTACTCATCCAAATAACTTTGGTGACACCATGAAAAGTGGGCTTTGATGCTCAATTTACATTTTCTTTAATAAAGCCCATAAGCATTTTAGACCTTTCCTAAAAAATTTTTCACCTGGCGCCAGGGCACCTAGCAGTCACCTCTAGTTTTTATTTTTTATTTTCTAATTTTGTCATTTTGCAATTAAGTCCTAGGATGCGAAAAGTTGGCCTGAATAGAATAAGGTGTCTACAACAAATACAAGGATTCTATAACAAGGCACAAACAACTTGGAATAATAAAAGAAGCATTTTTTTTAAATAGAATATTTGGCCTTAATAGCCCTTGAGTCCAAACATAAAAAGATTGATTTTTCCTCAAGATTGAAAGACCAATGAATAAAAACCTTAAGTCTATGTCAATCCTCATTTATTAAGGTTAACATGACCTTAACTTGGGGGTTTTAGAAAAATAATTTTTTGACAACCATGTGATGAACTAAATATGTTGTTTAAGACAAATAAGCATAAAAAGCATGTTTAAGCAAACAAAAATGACATTTTGGAATGAAAAATATGACAAAATACAAGAAAATGATCAAGAAGATGCATGGAGATACTAAGATATGTTAAGGAAGACATGAAACATGGCTCAAGTATGGAGGGAAATATCTTTATGACATTAACTTGTGCTAGAAATTTCAATGACAACATAAAGACATGATTTTTAGGTTTGAAAAATGCATGAACATGTTAAAATGTTTTTATAGAGGCATAAAACATGATACAAGCATGAAGAAGAATGCTTTCATGACATGAACAAAAGATGAAAATTTCATGACAACATAAAAACATGATTGTTTTAGGTAAGAAAAAAGCATAAGCATACCAATAAAAGTTGATAGAGGCATAAAACATGGTATGAACATAAAAGATAATGTTTCCTGACATTAACATTGGTTGAAAATTTCATGACAACATAAAGACATGACTTTTAAGCGTGAATTCATGAAAAAGCATCAAGGAATATGCATGCAATCTATAAGGTTCACGGTTGCATAAAAAGGTCACCAACATGGTGAAAATCATAAGAATGGCAACAAAATAAAAAAAAAAAAAAACAAGCTAAGAAAATATGCCAACGAGAGCTCCAGTAGCTTTTCTTCCTAAAAGATGGAGTTTTTCCAAGCAAAGATGTTGCCTTTAAAGCTTTTTCTTTTTACCTGCTATGAGTTGGTAAGAAAAAGAGTAAGCATAAGTAGCTTAAAATCATATTTTAAAAGTGTTTCTTTGAGGTGATATGGTAAGCTAGGAAAATTAGAAGTGTTTTAAGTTTTTTGTGGCTGAATAATGTGTTTGAGGTATGTGTGAATCCTGTGAAGTCTGCTGAGAATGTCAAGTTTTATCGCCACGTGAATAGTGGATACAAAATGCAAAATGTAAAGGCATTTTTGGGTTTTGGTGCTTGTACCTCAACTATAAGCAAGGTACTATGCTCAACTACTATTCAAATTCATTGGCTTGCTTAGAAAAAATGGTGGATCAAGACCGCTTTATGTTCATAAGAAAATCTAAGGTTAACTTCCAATAGATTAAATTAAATTATGAATATGTCCCTAGTCATGGCTATTAATCCAATCACAAGACCAATACTAAGGCTTGGTACGAATTTGGATGATTTATGGTGCCAAAGTCATGACCAAATTCATGTTCTAATGTCATGTGCAAATGAGTGAAAATGACACAAATCGGGTAAAATATACTAAATGTATCAATACATTACTTATTGTATCCATAAATCTAGGCAAAAACCTAGAATGTGTTGATACAATGAAGGTTTTAAGATACATTTCCAAAATGTATTCATACAATCACTTGCATATCGATACATATTTAGGCCTCAAAAATTGTAATTAATCCAATCACGAGACCAATACTAAGGCTTGGTATGAATTTGGATGATTTATGGTGCCAAAGTCATGTTCTAATGTCATGTGCAAATGAGTGAAAATGACACATATTAGGGAAAATATACTAGATGTATCAATACATTACCTATTGTATAGATAAATCTTGTCAAAAACCCAGAATATGTTGATACAATGAAGGTTGCATGATAAATTTCCAAAATGTATTCATACAATCACTTACGTATCGATCCATTTTGGCTAAAAATTAAATTTTAGCTGTGACATAACCTTGTATCGATACAATAAGGTCATGTATCACTAAATTGACTCACTTATCAAGGCATTCCCCTTTTGTATCAATACAAAAAGTAAGTTTTTGGATTTTAATGATGTAGAGGGTTTGTATCAATACTTAAAGGACATGTATCGATACATACTCATAGAAATGTGAATTTTACATACCTTTGGCTCCTCAACCACCTCACATTGGCTAGGAATGATGAATGTCTAACCCATTTTGCTTAAATGACCTTGAAAACACCTTGAATAGTAACCTTTGATGCCTTTTTTTAGAATTTTTTATTTTTTTATATAGTCTTTAGGCATTTAAATCCCCTCTAAAAAAATTTTTGCCTATTACCTAATAATGCCTGGCAACATGGTACTTGGTAGTCGTCTCGATCTTTTACTTTCACTATTTTATTCTATTACCTTTTGATTTTTTTACTTGGCAGTCGTCTCTCTACAACTACCTCTTTTTAGTTGTTGTTGAGTATAAAAAATAAGGCAAAAATCAACAGACACAATTTTTTTCTAGGGTGTGATTAATGCTACTTCATGCCCCTATGATAAAAGATTAAAATTAATATGATGCTGCGATGAAAATAATATTTTGGCAATGATTTTCATTTTTACAAAAGATAAAGTTCATCTTTTAGATGAAAAACCTAGGCTATGATCATAAGCTTAACGTATCCTTAGGTTTGACTTAAAAGTGATAGAATACCAACAAATTGAATCATAGCCAATAACATTGGACTTCAAAAAGATTTCTTGACAGTTTTTGGATGAAAGGCCTAAACTATGGTCCTAAGCTTGACCTATCCCTAGGTTTGAGTTAAGAATAACAAAATGCCAATGCGTTGAATCATGACTAATAACATTGGACTTTGATAGGTTTCTTTACAAGAGTTTCCAGATGAAAAACCTAAACTACAATCCTAGGCTTGACTTATCCCTAGTTTAACCTAAAAATGACAAAATGCCACCACATTGAATCATGGCTAGAATTGTTAAGCTTTGAAAGGATTTCTTGACAAAGGTTCTTAACTAAGATGCAATAAGTTGGATCACAGGATTCCAACAATATTAGACTTTGAAAAGATTTTTTGACAGGGATTCTTGGATAAAGTTCTCGACAAACAGTTAATTAGTTGAATTTAAGCTACCAGTATCACTAAGCTTTGACTTTTAATGCTGTGAAAGATAAAGGTTTTACTTACGTGACCTTTCAATTTTTTGATGCCCTGGATTCTTAATAGGAAATTCCTTAAAGCTTGACAATTTTTTTGACACAATGCTAATAGAATGATGTTATATGATGATAATATGAATCTATGATGTGATGATGCAAGTGCAACTTTACTAATTATTTAACTACATGATTATGACATAAAGTCCAATATGGGAATGGACGTTAGATTTATCCTTTCGACTGGGAGTGTTGACAATTGTTTCCTTGATGCCATAGTTTCAGATGTTGACTTCGGATTTGATGGGCTTTAAGATCATGATATTTTTGGAGGATTTGATATTTAGATGATCATGTTCTTAACTTAAGGTACTTATGATTTTTCATTAACAAGGTGAGGATTTAGGTGATTTTGTTTCTTGACTTAGCATGTCCAGCAAATTTTTTGATAATTTGAGTATTTGAGTTTCTTGACCCGTGATATTTGATGATCTTTTCTAATAGGGTTGGTTACTTTTATTGACAATTTAAGGACTAAGTGACTTTGGCTTGGTTGTTTATCTTAATTGGATTGATTAGTGCTTAGGGTCTTGATAGGATCTTTTATTATAGTGAATGATTTTGGTTAGGTTTGATGGCTTTCATGATGGATGACTCTTGGAAGCCGAGAAAGGTTTACATAAAATTGTGATAGGCATGTGTTGGATGTGAAGGACTCATGATCTTGACAATCAAAGTGCGAACAGAGCTCTTTGTGCTTTCCATATCTTTTTGATGTAATGTTAAGTAATCATGATGGGAATTTTATTTGATTATTGAGTATTATCAATTAAATGTCAAACATAATGCAATGCAAATGTGATGCAAAAAGGTTAAAAAGAATAAGAAAGTATTTTATTCATGACAAGAAAGATGATACAATTTTGTTTTCAATTGACAAGAGGTATAATGTCAATAAGGTGGCCTTTTGGGCTACTAATGCACCTAATAATCATGACATGAATGCTTCATCTGATGCATCTTAAGATTTTTCCTAGATGATCAATGTATCTGATGCAAGTTGATCTTTTAATGACACCTAAAGTTGCCCTTTGCCATTTTATAGTTGCCTTAGCTTGGATGTTTGTTTCCTTATCCCTCTAGACTCAGGTTAGGTTTGATTTGGTCAAGGTTTGCTCTGATCTTAGGTATTTAGCTGAGGTTAAGGTCAAATAGGATTCAATTTAGCATGATTGGGTTTAGATGGTGAATTAGATTAAAGTTTTTTTCGATAGGTATTTGAATAAGATCTGATAGGGTTTTGTTTTGGTCAAGGCAAGTTTTTCCTACACTACCTTTTTGGGATTTCAACTTAAGTTGGGATAGCCATCTGGATGCCCCTTTTTGTTTTCATCCGAAACCTTTTTCTTGCTCTTTTTCTACTTTTTTCTTCTTTTTTACTCTCTTTTTTTACTTTTTTTCTTGACTATATTTTTTTGATAAAGGACACCCTTTCGGGTTTTTAGCCTTCAAGTATCATATTTCTTAATAGTGTCTATTTTTAAAGGATTGAGCAAGATGTTGCCATCCATTTTTGTTAGGACTAAGGCCTCTTCAAAAAAAACTTATTTCATGACAAAAGGTCCTTACTAATTAGGGTCCACTTGCCTCGAGCATCTTTATGGATTGGGAGGGTTTTCTTAAGCACTAATTCACCTTCATGAAACTAGAGACGATTGACTTTTTGCCATGGCAGATGGTATTCAACCACTTTGCTTTAATAAGGTTTACCTAATCGTATATATTCTTGGCCCATTTGGATTTTTTAAGTATAGCCTCCATCGAGGCTCTTAGAAAGGGGATTTTGACTTTGATATGTAGGATGACCTCTATTCCATAGGCTAAGGAGAATAGGGTAGCATTAATGGAAGTCTAAACTAAAGTTTGATACACATGGAGTGCAAAAAGTAGCTTTCATGCTAATTTTTACAAGTCTCAGCCATTTTTTTATTATCTTTTTAATATTCTTGTTAGCTACATCAACTTCTTGGCATTTTTGAATGGTACAACACTCAGTTATGATGTTGAATTTTAGGCTAAAAGCATATTGCTTGCATCATGTTGTTTTCTAAGTTGTAGGCATTGTTGATGATGATCTATTCAGGAAATCCATATCAACAGATGATGTCTCACTTCCTAAATTTGGATATGATCAATTTAGTGACATTGGCATATGAGGTCACCTCTACCTATTTGGTGAAATAATCGATTGGCATTAGGACGAACTGGTGTTCATTAGAAGCCCCAAAAGTAATGGGCCCAATCATATCCATACCCTACACAAAGAAGAGCCATAGAGCTATCATGACATAAAGTAGTAAAGTTGGGATATTGATCTCGTCTACATCGATTTGGCATTTGTGACTTTTCTAAGCATAGTTGATACAATTCCTTTTAAAGGTTAACCGGTAATAGCCCAATCTCATGACTTGCTTAGCTATCCAATGCCTATTGGCATGCATGCCATAAATCCTTTCATGAACTATATTAGGATTCTTTTGGCTTTAGAAGCATCAATACATCTGAGCAGCATTTGATCTTGACTTTTCTTGTACAAGATTTCCTCATCTAGTATGAAACCCATTGCCACTCTTCTGATGGTCTTTTCATCATTTTTATGTCATGTTCAGGGTACTATTGATCCTTGACATAACAAAAGTGTCATGACACCATGTTCTCTTCTTTAATGTTCTGGGAGTGTGCTAGAGTCATACAAATATTGATCTGAATGAAAGTGACATCTGATTCTCAACTATGTGGTTCTCTTTTCAAGGTAGGTGTTCAAAATTGATAGCTTAGAATTTTTTAAGTTCTAAGATCAGTTTCCTATATTGAATCAATTTAGTGTCGCAAGTTTACCACTCTCTTTTCATTTGGTAGATAACTAGGGCTAAATCCTCAAAAATCAGCAAAGTCTTAGTATTTCTCTTGAGAGCTACTTGTAGCCCTATAACATAGGCTTTATATTCGACTATGTTGCTAGTGCAGTCAAAACTCAATCTAGATATGAAAGATAGTGACTCCTATTGGATGAGATAAATATTGCCCTAATTCTATGTCCCAGAGCATTTGACGCTCTATCAAAGTACATCTTCTAGCTCAATCATGACTAGGTGTTTCTTCTTCCTTAGTTGCATATCAAGTATTCACCCAAAAAATCAAAGTCCAATGGTTCATAGTCACTCACTACTTAATTTGCCAAGAAATCATTTATTATATTACCCTTAATGGCTTTTTGGTTGACATAAATGATGTTGTATTTGGAGAGAACTTGCTATCTAGTTAATCTTCCTAACAATGTAGGGGCTTGCATATATAATTAATGGGACTGAGCCTTGCGATTAGCCATGTGATGTGGTATAGCATATACTGTCTAAATCTCTAAGTCATCTAAGCCAGAGCATAACATAACTTTTCCACTATTGAATAGTTGTTCTCACACTCCATGAACTCCTTACTTAAGTAGTAAATAGCTTTTTCTTTTTTTCCTAACTCGTTATGTTTGCTTGAGCATACAACCCATAGATTTGTCAAAAACTGATACATACAAGATTAGAGGTTGACCAATGGGTTTGACAAGCATTCTTTGACCTTATTGATAGCTTCTCAACATTCTTCATTCCATTCCTTAGAATTCTATTTATGGAGAACTCAAAAGATCAGGTTGTATTTATCGAGCTAAGATATGAATTTGGAGATGTAATTTAATCTCCCCATAAAAGTTTTTTCCTTATTTTGGGTCTAAGGTGGTGGTTTGTTTTGAATAGCCTCGACCTTATTAGGTTAACTACAATCCCTCTTTCACTGGCGATGAAGCATAATAGCTTTTCAGATGTGACATTAAAGGTATATTTGGTAGGGTTTAAGATTAATTAGTACTTTCATAACCATTAAAAGAGATTTTAAAGGTCAAACGCATGTTTATCTACTTGTGTTGATTTGGCAATGATATTATCCACATAAACGTTAATCTCCTTATGCATTAGGTTATGGAATAATGTCAACATGGCCCCCTAATAGGTTGCCCTAATGTTTTTAAGTCAAAAGGCATGAGCTTATAGTAATAAGTGCCTCCAATGGTTACAATGGTAGTTTTCTCCATATCTTCGAATGTCATTTTAATATGATTATAACTTGAGAAACCATCAATGAAGGAGAATAAAGAGTTCATGGCTGTGTTATCTACTAAAGTGTTTATATGTGGCAACAAAAAATTATCTTTCGAACTAGCCTAGTTCAAATCTTTGTAATCAACATACATCCATACTTTGCCATTTTTTTAGGATTAAGATAGTATTGACAACATATTTTGAATATTCAGCTATTTTAAGGACTCTTTTCTTGAATTGTTTCTTGACTTTTTCCTTCATCTTAAAGAGCATCTTTGATTTCATGCTTCTTAGCTTTTGCTAGATTGATTTGCATTCAAGTTTAAGGGAAAGTCTATGAACCATAATGTCGGTGTCTAATATAGGCATGTCTTGATATTCTTGGAGCAGATTTATCAGTTTGGCTTTGGTAATGGATTTATGGAAGTTTCAATTTTGACCTCTTTCCAATCCTCTTTTATTCCCAAAATTTATAATCTCAATTAGCTACTCATGAGGCAAAATCTATTTTTCTTCATGCTCGACTAATCATAATAGATCTGGTGGCACATAAGTCTCCTTAGAATCTTATTCAAAATCAACTTTACCATTACAAATTGACTATTCAAAATTGATCTCAGGAAGCTTATTGAAAACATCCATGTCAGTTTGATTAGAACACCTGATAGGGCAAGCGAAAAAAGTAATTTTGATAAAAATATTAATAGATAAAGGATTTCAGTAAAGGTAGAGAACAAAAATAAACACAGAAGATGAAAATGCTTTATTTTAAATTCATATTTCTTGATAATATTAGATAAAAATGCCTATTAAATAGGATCCCTACAAGTTATTAGGTAAAAGCAAGTTGGTTTTAATTCTTGACATTACATGAAAATAGACTTAAAAAGCACAGGGTTTCCTACATGGCCTTACTTTTAAGAATAAATTTTAGTGTATTAGAAAGGATTTCTTTGCTCAACTAAAATGGCCATAGTTGACTACCAATGGAGTGGACATAAAGGTTGCAAAGTGCTAGATTCAAGATAACCAGGACATCATTGACTTTCATTTTTTGACTAATTCGAATATATGTGCCCCCCTAAATGGAAGGTCTCAATAATCGATAGAAATACCATTAGTTTGGTCCTAACTCTTGACCCAATAAGTAGGCAAACCTCTAATTTCTAGCCTTCTTGGCCTATTATTTCTAGTACTACATATTAGGCTTGAATCCTACACTCTTCTTGTTAACCTAGCTAGTGGTTTTTAAAACTCTGGACATACCTTGCAGATTCTTACTGTGTCCTATTCTAGCTATTTAGCCCTTGCTAATAATCAACTTTAAACCCATACAATTATTCCTTGATAGCTAAGGTTCAACTATTGGTAGGCTTTCTCTCATAATTGCAGCAATCATAAACTCAAATGATTGGAATAATGGCTCTAGCCCATTTCTTTTAGTTCAATGTAGGTGCATTAATAAAAGCAATGGTGATCATCTCCTTCTTGGCCTCAATACTAGCTACCTTATCATTAAACATAAATTACAACTTTTGATGTAAGGACGATTGGCTGAATGTATCAAAGGCCTTTCTAGCAAGCAATTATAGGATGTAACAAAATCCATTATTTAAAAATCAATTTCGTAGGTACATAAACCTATCTAAAGTGGAATAATGATGTTTTTGGTGACTCTACAATAAGTCTCGTCCAATGCTCACATTATAGTGTGGCTATATGTGATGTAGGGTGTATCAACAAGAAGTTTGTTTAAGGCGGTAAAAGGCATGACATTAAGGGCAGAGCCATTGTTTATGAGAACCTTTGGTAGAATGCAGCCCTTTTACAGTGTATGGTGATATATAGGGCTTTGTAGCTACTCTTACCTCTGATAAGGGTCTCATCATCAGTGGATGAGATATAGTTATTAGCAGTGATGTTGTTCACCATACAAATCCAATTTGTATATTAAAATGTCTGATGGCACATATACCCCGTTCAATACTTTCAGCAATATGAACTTTTGAGTTAAAAAATGGGATAACATAGAGATCTTAGCTGGTTGTTTAGTCAACTAATTGATGATACTAGACTCACTATGCTTGATAAATTTTAAAAACTTGATGGCTTCCTTCTCATCCACTATTTCTTTAACTTTTTTGTATTCTAACTCTTTGTCTTATCCTGAGATATGTCAATTGCCAGGGAGGCATCGCTTTTTAGACTACCTCAAGTTGGAGGTATATAACATCTACCAATTAAGTTAAGTGGCTAACTCCTAACAAGTCTACAATAGTAGTTAGCTAAATGGGATCTCTGATCATCATAACCTAACTCTCACATTTCCAACAGATGGATTTGTCACTCGTATATGGGAATGGCATAGGGGCCTTTATGAATAACCTTGGCATAGGCATTGAAGAACTCATCTCAGAGTTTGATTGTCCATAGATGATAAAGGGTTGTCTTCTTCCATATGGTGGTTATGTCATTCCTTCCCTAATCATATTCATTGAATCAACAAGAGGTATTTACTTTTTGTCATAGAATTCAACTCTACCCTTATCCATTATTCTTTAGACTATCATGTGAAATTCCTTGCACATTTAAAGGGTATAGCCATGAATAGTGTGGAAGTCATCAAGCTCTTTTTTGAACCTTTAATAGCATTAAATATTCTTACCTGAACTAAGATTTGCCAAACTAAACTCATCAATGTTTTGATCTTTTTTATGCTTTTCTTGACCTCACAATTATCTTCAACACCGATCACGTGCACTATCAACTAAGCATGGTTTGTTTGGGGATTTACAGTAGCATTTGGCCCTTGAATTATCTTGAATTACTAAAACTTTAAATTAATTAGGCTTTATACCCTTCGCTTAAAAGAAATATAGTTCTTAGTATTATGTCTCGCTGCCTAGTATAATAGTCATAATGGGTATTAAGGCTATACCACTGAAGGTATATGGGTTTTTTCTCTAGCATATGCACAAAAAAGACTAGATGCCCCTAGAGTAGAGCCTACTAAATCTTTTTCAAATGTTATCTTTGCTAGTTTCTCACTTGATTGTCTTGTGCATTGTTGACAAGATTGTTAACATTTTGGTTAGCTTGTAGTTGATTATTTCGTGGTGGATTTAGTGGGACAATAAAAGATGGGTTGTAAGTTATGACATAAACCGATTAAGGAGGGATCATGACTGGGTTAAAGTAGGGCACACCAAAGTAGTAGGGATTGGATGCTTGATAATGGTTCATTATGATGGGTTAGCATAACTTATGGCATTGGCCTCCTCTTCTTTCTTCTTAATAGGCTTTTTACATATCATTGCGTCAATCATCCTGCCAGATAAGACCAAATTTGTAAACTTTTTAGTGGCATTCCCTACCAATTTGTCATAGTATGGGGTGTGTAGGGTGTTGATGAATGTCATAGTCATCTTTTTTCGGTTATAGAAGGCTAGACCAAAACTGCCTCTTTTTTCCACCTTTGAATATATTGCTCGAAACTCTTAGTGGGCTTTTTCTCTAAATTCATAAAAAATCGATTAGAAGCCTAATTTGACACATGTATGTACCGATTTAAGAATACTTTTCCTAAGTAGGCCCATACTAGATTTTGACATTTTCTAGCTCAATGTACCATTGAACGATTGTCTTGGTCAAACTATGTTGAAATAATGGATGAGAAGCCTTTTCATATCCTACCATCTTTCTACAGTACATCTGAATATGCATCATTAGTTTAGTAGTTTCATTGAATTTCTCGATTTGGTACCTTAAACATTAGGGAAATAATAAGGTTAGACACTAAAGATAAAGATTTTGCATCAATGGCTTTGAACTTATCACTTCCCTCAATGGCTCAGAGGCATTTCTCTAGTAGCTGATACTTATTCATTTCATTAGTAGATATTGTAGGCCGTTAACCATCCATTTTTTCTTGTTCATCATAGTCGAGGTTTACAGGATAGGTTGGGGAGACTTTCTATTCACCCCTTAAAATCTGAGAATGTATTAATTTGTCACCATAGGGTTCAGATTTATCACTGGTGGCACCAGTAGGGCTAGTGCTGTGTTAGGCTATTGTTCTTGAGGAGTTTTTTCTAAGTAGCTTCAGTACTATAAATGGGGTGATTTTCTAGATTAACTGGCTCTTTTCTCATATCCACAATACTAACCTACTCTTTTTTTTTGGGAAGCTATCATTAATTCCATAAGCTTCATCATTTAAGCTTGTATTTCATCTTGCAAATGAAGCATTTGGTCTTGAGATTCTTTATTGCTCGATGCATTCTTGGTGATTCTTTCCTATGATCCATTTGTGATGGTAGTTATTATAACGTTGTGCAATATTCAATTTCACGTTCCTTGCCTAATTTTAAAATACCTTGCACTTTAAAACCAATTTTGCATTAGACTTTTTTATTTAAATTTGTTTATTAATGATTGTTTATGATGGATAATGATAAGTATCAAATCATGATAATGAATGATTATGATGGATAAATGAACAAAGTAGCAATAGAATTAAATTAGTAATGCAAATGCAAGAGATAATTGGCTTATACGATAGCTTCACCAATAGCATCTTCCATAAAGAAACAAACAAAATGATTAAACACGATTACATATGAAAGTGGATAACATGGTTACACTATCAAATGTTCCTAGAAATTTAACGAGTCTTGCTCACGATTTCCAATAGATATGATGTCTCTCCTTAAAGATCAAGCCACCTTGATCATATCATCTGCCTCAGCTGGGTTGCTTGAATTTTCTCAGTGAGTTGATAGTGTCGATCTCGATAATTTAAGCATGCTTGGTCAATCATTACCTGCCATTCTTATACTCATTGTTTGAAAGCTCTTACCGATTCATTAATTTGATTTTGGTGAGCTTGAAAAGAATGTTCTAGATCTTGAACCATGTATGTTAAGGTCCTATTCTTGACCTTATCTGCTCTCAAGTCTTGCAATTGAGCTTTAAGGCATCCAATCTCTTTTTCTAGGTTAATATAAGAGCCTTCATAAGCTTTTCTTATTGACTCGGCCTCTTCTTTCTAGTGGTTTAATTCCTATCAAGGGTAGCAAGCTCTGCCTCTTATTTGGCTAATGATTTACTAATGTTTTGGTAGTTGTTTGCTTTTTAAAGCACCACATAGTCCCTTTGTAAGACTCTCAAGATCTTTCTTTATGTGATCTCTCTTCTTAAGAACTTGGTTTTTTTTGCCATCCTAGAGGTAAATGTCCGTCACTACCTGACTCTTTTCCTCCCTTAATTGGGCAATTTCTGTGGTAAAAGTATCATTTTCCTATTCAAATTCCCATCTAAATAATTCAACCTTGGAAGAAGGCTTGTCTATCAAGATTTGAGATCTCCTAACATTAGCTGGTGGTAAAGTTTCATTGATGTGGCAAATCCCTTATTCATCATACATCGAAGTCATAGTGCTTTTTTTACAATATTTTTCCATGCAGTGGACCATCCTCTAAACATGGAAAGCTAACAGGACTTTCCACTTGTTGCTAGCTTCTCTATATTCAAAGTCCCTATGCTTGAGGTCTTTGAAAAATGAGTGAATTGCTGGCACTGAAATTGACACAAAGCTATGGGTGCATAGCTAATGTTTTTATATAATCACATCAGTGGCATGCAATTATAATCTTTGCATCTAAATATGATTATTAAGAGGATATCCATGGGACCTTCCCTGTAACTTTTTTTATTATGAGATTTTGAAACTTTTCAACC
Source organism: Adansonia grandidieri (assembly GCA_038382065.1). Taxonomy (NCBI): domain Eukaryota; kingdom Viridiplantae; phylum Streptophyta; class Magnoliopsida; order Malvales; family Malvaceae; genus Adansonia; species Adansonia grandidieri. The sequence goes on along the minus strand of JBBYHK010512636.1, from coordinate 57,081 downwards.
CACTATTCTTTGGATTTGACTTAGGACCATTCTTTTTGAAAGACTTTGGATAAAGGGCTAAAGTTAGAAAAAATTATGAATGTCCTCATTTCTTCGATGCAGAAGTGGCTAGTGGGCTAAATGTTAAGGAGCAGGGCACATTCAATGAATCTACCAGTCCCCATTTTCCTGTAGAAAGTAAGGGCTTTAATAGTCTCGGCGATACCGATAGATGCAGGGTTAATGTCATAACATAAATGGGAGAAGAAATCCATGACTGTTAGAATATAACCAATCCATAAATGCTAAAGCATAGACATCTTGAACTATCTTTGGATCAATAAAACTCACCATTGCTTGCTTAAAACTCGTCCAAAAAATGCTCTCTCTATTACCTTTAATCTTGACATGGCTATTAATCTAAGACTCTATAGCCCCAAAGATCTATGCTAGACTCTTCTCGAATAGTGGAGATTGTAACACTTTATATTATATCCTATTGGACTTAGCCCTCTTGATGTTAAGCAATTATATGTATTCATTGATAATGGGAGCTAAATCTTCCCCATTGAAGGTGAAACATTAGTATGTTGGATTCCAAAACAATGATGTAGCTCATGATAGGCCAACATCCAACCAGACTTAGAGCAAGAAGGCTATGTCTTTGTATGATTTTGTGAATGATTCCCTATCAGTATTGCCATAACTAGCCCAAATATACTTCAAATTTTGCCAATTATTTTGTTGGACCCCAATTTGACCTTTACATAAACTGTAGAGACATAATAGAGCTTAAAAAAACCTCATCTTTGCGTTGTCGACCTTCTAACCATGTCTTGACTTCTTTAAAAGACTTGAGGATGGGAACGAATGGTTGCTCCATGACAAACACCCCTTATTGAACATTATGCCTTCAACCGATTATCCCATAATGATAATTATGATACATGATGCACGTAACAATCAAGAAACCAAAGGGAATAGGTTAGTGACATTAGAAAATATTACATACAAGAACAAAAAATGAAATAACAAAAGCAAACCAAAAAAATTGCCTAGACAATAGGAGTTATAATGCTTAGGGGTGGACATGACTATTACAAGTATCATGACAAGCTAGGTATCTATAGACAGCAAAATGACATGTCTGAGTTAAAGTCACCCTTATTAAGGTGATATGATACCTCAAGGGATAAATTGACAATCTAAATGATGGTGTATGTATGCCATCTCCTTGTATTTAATGTGCATTAAGCCATCGATCTAACAACATAATGGCTTACTAAGATAAATTTTTGCCTTTATTGAAATAGTACGATACCTCTTAAAGACAAAACTAATTGACTAGGAATTGATGTTCGTTCTTCACCTCCTAAAGATGGGTAGGAATTAAGCCATCACTTGGATAACATAATGACTAATTCGGGTTTGATATGACCTTTTTTTAGGGAGACATGGTTGCTTTGTAAATGACGACATCGTTTCGCATCACTCACTTATTGACAAGAGTCAACCGTTAATAGGATAGCATAATAACATATCCTGACATTCAAATGATACATATAGGTGACAATGTTCATTCACTATCACCTACATAACTATACTATGCGAAAGCAAAGGTTAAAAGTGTTTCCTTGAGTGTCCTTATTCTTCGATTCATTCTAGTAGCGTCTTGCTATAGTTTGACATGGTTTACCTCATAAGGCTCACTATATGTATTTGTTTTGATGTCTAGATTGATATCCAAATTGCTCTTTCATATGGTAAAGATAGTCAAGGCACCTTAATCATAGGCTCATCATAGGCTTAGTAGAATAGGTATGATCTGGTGGATGTATTTCCTTACACAAATATTGGGGTACTCATGAGAGACATAGGTAATTTACACTCCAAAAATTATTGCTATACCTATAAGAAAGGGTATGCATAAAGGTAGATAGCTCACTACAAACATAGGGCATCAACTATTTGGTTTTCTTCCTAAGGTAGGTGTTGAAAATTGACTTCTTTGAATTCTTTTCTATGTTTTGAGATTAGTTTCTTATAATGAATCAATTTAGTATTGTGAGTTTGCCACTCTCCTTTTAATTAGTAGATGACTAGGGCTAAATCCTTGAAAACCCACAAAGTCTTGACATTTTTCTCAATAGTTGTTTGGAGCTCTCTGACACGGGCTTTATATTTCATTATGTTGTTAATGCAGTCAAAACTCAGTCTAGCTATGAAAAGATAGTGACTACCATCAAGTGAGATCAATATTGCCCCGATTCTATGCCCTAGAGCATTTGACACTCCATCAAAGTACACCTTTTAGGATCAATCATGACTAGGCATTTTTTCTCTTTCAGTTATGCACATCAAGTCCTTATATGAAAAATCAAAATCTAGTGCCTGATTATCACTCATTGCTCAGGCTTCTAAGAAATTAGCTATTACATTACCTTTAATGGCTTTTTTGGTTAGCATAAATGATATCATATTTGGAAAGCAAAACTTGCCATTTGGCTAATCTTCCTAACAATGCAAGGGCTTTACATAGATAATTGATAGGATTAGGCCTTGCAATTAGCCATATGGTTTGGTATAGCATGTACTACCTAAGCCTTTAGGCAGTCCGAGCCAGAGCACAGCATAACTTTTCCATTGTGGAGTAATTGTTCTCACACTCCATAAACTTCTTGCTTAGATAGTAAATAGTTTGTTCTTTCTTTCCTAATTCATCATGCTGCCTAAGCACACAACCCATACATTTATCATTTCATTTCTTAGGATTCTATATATGAAGTAGCCAGAAGATCAATTGCATTTATAATTGAGTTAGGATATGAATTTGGAGATGTATTTTAATCTCTCTGGAAAGCTTCCTATCACTTTTTAGGTCTGAGGTGGTAGAATGTTTTGAATAGCCTTAACCTTGTTAGGGTCAACATTGATCCCTCTTTCATTGACAATAAAGCTAGTAGCTTCTCAGATATGATATTGAATGTACACTTAGCAAAGTTCAACTTTAGTTAAAAGTTTCATAGCCATTCAAAGAACTAATAAAGGTTAGGGACATGTTCATCTTCTCATGTTGACTTAGCAATCATATTATCCACGTAGACCTTAATCTCTATGGAATAGCGTTATCATGGCCTTTTGATAGGTTGCCCCAAGGCATAACCTTGTAGCAAATCATGCCCCACATGGTTGTGAAAGTAGTTTTCTCCATATTTTCAAGTGCCATTTTTATTTGATTATAAACTAAAAACCTATCCATGAAGGAGAATAAAAAATTTGGTCTTTGCTATTAACTGAAGTGTCAATGTAAGGTAACAAGAAGTTATCCTTCGAATTAATTGAATTTAATTCTTGATAATTAATGCATATCCATACTTTGCCATCTTTCATGGGGACTAGGACAATATTGGCAACCTATTTTGAATTTTTGGCTATTTCGAGAAATCTTGCCTCAAATTATTTCTTGACTTCTTGGTTGATCTTGAGGAGCAACTTCAGTTTTATCTTTCTTATCTTTTGCTAGATTGATTTGCATTCACATTTGAAAGGGAGTCTATGGACCCAGTGTCTAGTTTAGAAATGTCTTGATATGACCATCTAAATAAGTCTTGGTATTTTTGGAGTATGTCTATTAGTTTAGTTTTAGTAGAGGGTTTTATGGAAGTTTTGATCTTAACCTTTTTTTTTATCTTTTTCTATAAATTTAAATTTTCAATTGCTCTTCATGGGGTAAAATATGTTTTCCTTCATGCTCGAGTAGTCATAACATATTTAGTGATACAAAACACTTCTGAGAATCTTTGTCAAAATTGACTTCACCAGTGCAAATTGAATGTTCAAAATTTATCTTTGGGAGCTCATTGAAAACATCCATGTCACTCTGATCAGAGCACCTGAACAGGGCAAAGGAATAAATAATGGTGATAAAAATATGTGGAGACAAAAGTTTGAGTAATGGCAAAGAATAAAAATAGGCACATAGATGAAATGCTTTATGTAAAATTCATTTTTATTGATAATATTCAATAAAATATGCCCATTACGTAGGATCTTTATAAGCTACTGGGTAAAAGTAAATAGGTCTTTAATTTTTCACATTGCATGAAAATAAACTTAAAAAGCATAAGGGTTTCTGACAAGGCTTCGCTTTCATAAATGAATTTTGGTGCACTGGTAAGGATCTCCTTACTCGTCTTAGATTGCCCTAGTTAATTGCTGATAGAGTGGACATAGTGGTTACAGAGGGCTCAATTTAATATGACCTTGATATCATTCACTTTCTTCTTTTTTGACTAATTTGAATCCATACGTCATTCCAAATAGAATGTCTCACAGCTCTATGGAAACACCATTGATTCTGCTCTTAATTCTAGACCCAACAAAGGGTCCAACCTTTGGTTTATAACTTTCTTGTCTTGTTTCTTATACTATATATTAAGCTTGAATTCTAGGCCTTTCTTCTCAACCTGGCTAATGACAGTCAAAGCTTTGGCCATACTACGCAAATTATTATCGAGTCTTTTTCTAGCTCAATAGCCTTTGCCACTAATCAACTTCAAGCACATATGAGTATTCCTTAACAACTAAGGCTTAACTATTGGCAAGCTTTCTCCCATGAATGTAACATTGACAAATTTGAATGATTGAAAGGATAGCTTTGGTGCACCTTCATTTAGTTTAATGTAGGTGGTATTGGTAGAAGTAGTGGCGATCATCTCTTCTTCAGCCCTAATACTGACTATTGTATCACGGATCATGAATTTTAGCTTTTGATGTAAAGATGGTGGTATTACCTTGGTTGGATGTATCCAAGGCCTTCCCAGTAAGTAATTATAGGATAAAACAATATTCATTACTTGAAAATCAATCCTATAGGTGCATGAACCTGTTTGAAACAGAATAATGATGTTTCTAGTGACTCTGTAACAAGTCTTATTGAATGCTCACACTATCGTATGGATGTGCTTGATGTGGGTTGTATTAATAGCAAGCTTGCTTAAGGTGACCAATGGTAGGCCATTAAGGGCAGAGCCATTGTCTATGAGAACTTTTGGTAGAATAAAACTTTTGCAGTGTGTGGTGATCTGTAGGGCTTTGTAGCTACCTCATCTCTAGGAAGGATCTCATCATCAGTGAATGAGATATGGTTACCAATGGTGATGTTGTTTATCAGGACATCCAATTTGTCTATTGAAATGTTTAGTAGGACATATGCCTTGTTCAACACTTTCAACAATGTGTTTCAATAACTTCCAAGTTAAGAAGTAGGGATAACACAAAGATATTATATGGCTGTTTGCTCAGTTGATGATACTATACTTACTATGCTTAATAAATTTCAAAAACTCGATGGCTTCCTTCTTATTGTAGAGTTTAATTATCCATAGATGATAAAAGGTCATCTTATCCCATATCATGGTTGTGTTATTCTTTTCTTAATCATATTATTGATTCAACAGAAGATGCTTGTTTTTTGTCATAAAATTCAATTTTACCCTCATCCATCATTATCTAATGAAATTTCTTGCATGTTTGGAGGGTATGGCCACAAATAATGTGGAAGTCACATAAATCATCAAGTTTATTTTCTTATTTTTCGATAGCTTTAAGCATTTTGACCCTTGATTTGTCTCAAATTGTATAACCTTTGAATCAACAAGGCTTTGTACTATTCGCTTGAAAAAAATGCAATTCTTAGTATCATGCTCCATTACCCTAGCATAATAGTTGCAATAGGTGTTGGGGTTATACCACTGAGGGTAGGGAAGTTTTTTCTCTTAGACATATACGACAGTAATTAGATGCCACTAGAGCAAACCTTGGTAAGCTCTTTGTAGGTCATAGGATAAATTTAAGTTGTTATCTTTGCTAGTTTACCCTTTAATTGTTTTATGCATTGTTGACAAGATTGTTGACATTTTGATTAGCTTGTGATTGATTATTAATAAGGGATTTGGTGGGACAGTAAAGGATGGGTTGTAAGTTACAGCATAAACTAGCTGAAGAGGCATTATGGCTGGTTTAAAGTAATATGCACTCAGGTAATAGGGATTAGACACTTGATAATGGCTCATTTTGGATAAGTTATTATAACTTATGGTGTTTACCTCTCCTTTTTCTTCTTTTTAGCAGCAGGCTTCTTACTTATCCCAGATAGCTCATCGACAGACATTCCCCCACTTTTAATCATTGTGTCAATCATCTTTACTAGATAAAACTAGATCAGCCAACTTCGTAGTGGCATTCCCTACTAATTTGTCATAGTAGGGGGAATGTAGGTTGTTAAATGTTATGGTCATCTCCTTCTTGGTTAGAAGAGGCACGATCAAAATGGCCTTTTCTTTCCACCTTTAAACAATTACCTGAAATTTTTGATGGGATTAACCAGTCTAAAATTTGACATATGTTGGTACTGATTTAAGAATGTTCTTGCCAAGTTCACCCATGACTAGATTTTGACATTATCTAGCTCGATGAGCAATTGCTCTAGTCAAACTATACTGAAAACAATGGATAAGAAGCTTTTGTTCTTTTCATACCCTGCCATCTTTCTGAGGTATGTTTGAATATCCATCATAGGGCTATTAGTTTTGTTAAACTTTTAAAAATCTAGGACCGTGAACCTTGGAGAGATGACAATGTTAGACACTAAAAATAAAGACTCTATGTCAATAACTCTAAACTTGTCGCTCTTCCCGATAGGTCAGAAGCACTTTTCCAATAGCTAATACTTGTTCATTCCATCAATAAATATTACAAACTTTTAACCATCCATCTTTTCTTGTTCATCATGGTTGAGTGTTATGGGATCGTTTGGGGAGACTCCTATGTCTGTTATGCTATTACTCTTAAAGGGTTTCTTCTTGGGTAGCTTCAGTACTACTAGTAAAGTGATTTTTGAGATTAGCCAGCTCTTTTCCCTTATCCATAGTACTAGCCTTCCCTTTTTCTTTTGTCTAAGTTGTCATTAATTCCATGAGTTTCATGATTTGAACTTGCATTTCATCTTGCCTATGAAGCATTTAATCTTCAGATTCTTTATACATCAACTCGAGTTGCTTGATGGATTCTTGATGATCATTTTCCATGATCCATTTGCGACAATGGGAATTGCAGCGGTGTGCAATATTCATTTTTGTGTTCCTTGCCTGATTTCAAAATCCCCTGCACTTTATGACTATTCCCACATTAAACCTTTATTTTAAATGTGTTTATTAATGATTGTTTATGATAGGATAATAATAAGTATAGAGTCATAACAATGAATGATTATGGATAGCAGAACTTGTAAGACAACTTCACTAATAGCATTTTCCGTAAAGCAGTAAACAAAGTTTTATTACATATGATTACATCCAAAAATGTCTAACATGATTACACTATTTAATAACATGTTCCAAGAAATTTAATAGCTCTCACTCATGATTCTAGATTGGTATGATGTCTTACCTTAAAGACTAGGCCACCTCAATCATATCTACCTTTAGCTGGGCTGCTTGAATTTGCTCAGTAAGGTGACAATGTTCTCTTGATAATTTAGGCACGCATGGTCAATCATCACTTGTCATTTTCATTCTCATTTTTGGGAGGCTCTTACCAACTCATCAATTCAAGTTTGGTGAGCTTTAAGGGAATGCTTCAGATCTTGAACCCTAACTGTTAAGTTTTGTTCTTGACTCGATCTACTATTAAGCCCTATATTTAAGCTTTAAAACATCCATTCCTTTTTTGATAGATTGATGGAAGTGCCCGAACCTTGATCAGATTCTCTCTATTAACCTTAACTTTTTCTTTCCAATGGTTTAATTCTTTATCAAGGGTTCAACTAATGAATTGTCAATGCACTGGTACTTTTTTTCTTTTTAAAGCACCATATAGCCCTTCACCAGACTCCCAAGATCTTCTTTGATCTAAACTCTCTCCTTGACAACTCAATTACTTTTGCCATCCTAAAAGTAGATGTCCATCTCTAACTAACTTTTTTCCTCCTTTACCATGCAATTTCAGTGGCAAACGTAGCCTTTTCCTGCTTAAATTCCTGTCTATATAATTCGACCTTAGAAGGAGGGTCGTACACTAAGATTTGAGATGTCCCAACATTGGATAGTGGCAAAGTGTCATTGATGCAATGGATCCTTCATTTATTATACCATGGAGTTACGACGCTGGCTCTCTAATATCTCCTTATGCAGTGGACCCTACTCTAAGCATAGAAAGCTAACTAGACTTTTGGCTCATAGTTCGCTTTTAAAGTTCTAGTGCTAAAGGTTTTTTAAGAACAAGGTGAATTAGCGGCACTAAATCTAATGTAAAACTAAGAAGGGTACATAGTTGGTTTTTCTCTACAATCCCATGCATGGCACGCAAGTATAATCTCTACATCTATATATGATTGATTGAGTGGACATCCATGATGTCTTACATATAACTTTTTCCTCTCTATGATTTTAGAACTTCCCAACCCACTGTTCCTTGGATTTGTCATAGGGTCATTCTTTCTCAAGGACCTTGGAGAGAGGGCTAAAGTTAGAAAAGAAATTATGCCTCATCCTCCTATCTTCAATGCAAAAGTGACTAATAATCCAGATGTGAAAGAACGGGGCACATCTAATAAATCCACCAATTATCATTTTTTTCAAAAACTAAAGGCTCTAATGGTCTTGACAATAATGGCAGATCTAGGTTTGATGTTATAACATAAAGGGGAGAAGAAATCCATGACTGTCACCTTCACAAAACCCAAGGTCTTCGAAAAAATTTATTGCCACAATGTAGATATCCTGAATTTTTTTTGGATCAGTAAGACTTGCCATTGCTTCCTTTAAACTAGTCTAAAAAATGCATTCAGTATTCCCTTTCATCTTAATATGGACATCAATCGAAAACTCCATAGCCTTGAAGATCTATTCTAGCCTCTTCTTGAATGGTGGAAGTTACAGCACTTTGCAATATATCCTATAAGACTTGGCCTTCTTGATATTGAGCTATGCTATGTATTCATCGACAGTGGAAGCTAAATCTTCCTAATTGAAGATGAAACATTAGTATGCCAAATTCTAGAACTATGATGCAACTCACAACAAGCCATCATGCAACTAGACTTGGAGTAAGAGGGCCATGTCTCCATTTTTTTATCAATGATTCCTTTTCAGTATTGCCCCAACTAGCCCAAATGTGTTTCAAATCTTACCGATAATTCTATTGGAACCTAATCTTGACCTCTTCATGGACTGTCAAGACATAATCGGGTTTAAGAATATCCCTATCTTTACGTTATCAACCTTCTAACCATGTCTTCATTTCTTTAAAAGACTTTTGGATGGAAACAGATGGTTGCTCCATGATAAACACCCCTTGTTGAACATTGAGCCTTCAACTAATTGTCCCATAATAATGATTCTGATGTATAATGCATGTAACAGTCAAGAAACAAAAAGGAAATAGATTAATCGTAATACAAAATAATACAGCAAGAATAATAATGAAAAAAAAAAGTAAATCATAGAAAATACCCTAAAAATAGGCATTACAATGCCTAAAGGTGACATGACTATTACAAGTATCATGACAAATTAGGTATCTGCAAACAACATAATGATGTGTCTAAGTTAAAAATTACCCTTATTGAGGTGACATGATACCTTGAGGGATAAATTAACAATCTAAACAATGATGTGCATACGCAATCGCTTAGTATTTGATGTGCTTAAGCCATCGGTTGGATAGCACAATGACTTACTAGTATGAAGTTTTGCATTTATCAAAATAGTATGATACCCGTCAAGGGAAAAACTAATTGACTAGAAAGTGATCTTTGTTCATCACCTCCGAAGAGATGGGTAATGTTAAGCCATCACTCGGATAGCGTAACGACTTGTTCAGGATAGATATGACCTTTTTTTAGGGTGACATGTTTGCTTTATGCGTGATGACATTCATTTTTCATCATTCACTTATTAAAAAGGGTCTACCAGTGTCTTGACACTAAAATGACACATATGAGCGACAATATTTGTTTACTATCGCCTACATAATTATGGTATGTGAAAGTAAAAGTTAAAAGTGTTTCCCTGAGTGTCTTTGTTCTTTGAGTCATTCTAGCATTTTGGTATGGTTTAATATGGTTTAGCTTGTAAGGCTCACTATAGGGGTTTGAGTTGACATCTAGATTGATATCTGAATTGTTTTTCTGTCCAGTAAAGACAATCAAGGTACATCGATCCTAGAACCATTATAGGTTTCGTGGAACTGGTTTGATCTAGTATACGTATTTCCTTAGTAAATGGGGATGGGTACTCATAAGAGACATAGTTAATTTACACTATAAAAGTTATTACTATGCTTGTGCGAAAAGGTACCCACAAAAGCAGATAACTCACTTCCTCCTAATATTTAGGACCTTAATCTCATCATGGAGTTTGGCGAGAGTATAATGTAAATGCATGTGCACGATGTGTGTTAGGGAAATAATTAAACCTTTTGTTTTCCCTTCTGTTACCATATTTATCGAATCAATGCTTATTCAGGAACAAGGTAGTACCTAATAATCACATGGCAATAAATCATGACAAGTAAAAGGTTAAAACATAAATTGGAAAAGGATTATAGTTAATGATAGAAAATCAACGGATCCAAGAACGAAGTAAGACATGGCTAGTTGTAGGCCTAGCTCTTTAAGCTATTCCCCAACGAAACCACTAAGTTGTCAGCAATGAGCCCTAAAATGATCCTTCATAGATTAGGAATGCATGCATGACTTAAAAATATTGATGCATGGGAAAATGATAAAATTCTTGACATGAAAATGTCCTCCCAATTGGGACTTTTCCTTCTTAACTCAAGAAAGGGGACTGTCAGAGGAATCACTCATCCAATCAATCTTGGATGGCTGCTATGCAGTGGCCAACACTTAGAGTTGCCACCAATCATTTGTGTTGGGCATGATTCGATGCCTATTAAAATTGATATTTGGAGTTACGAAACTCAAGACATCAATTCTATGGTCTACGTTGTCCAAAGATTCAATAGTTGGATTTAAGAGCTGGTTATGCATAAGGAAGTATGAACCTCCCTACAATGCCCAAAATTGGTATCTTTTGAGCTAGTCCTAACTTATTTTGTTTTCTTAATTTTGACTAGTCATTATTTGATATAATCCCTTTTTAATGCATAAATTTAATATAAAATAGTGAACTCAATTTTTAAAGAAACTTTGAATCTCATATCCGTACCGGAGAGATGGGAAACAAAAAAATTTTTTACTAAAAATAATCTCTCGATTTAGTTTTGAAAATCAAATATTTCGTGTTAAGCACTAAAGAGATACTGATACAAACATTGCCTTCATGTTTTCTTGAAAAAATTTTGAAAATATGAATGCAAGGTGACCATCGTAAAGAAAACATGTTAATAAAATGATAACATGAGATAATTACATAAAATAAATCATAGAAAATAACAAAAAGGAAAAAGGAGGGGTGATTGGCATGTGTCTTATTATTGTCATCAGTTATCTAGAAATAACCAAGTCAACAATATTGAGATGCATTTGGATCCATTGATTAATTGAGGTGTGAAAATTGGGTTTAAATTTTTCAAAAGTTTGGAGAGGTCCATGGGAGAGAGAAAAAATGATTTTTATGACAAACTTTGAAAAATGAGGTTAGAGTATCCCTTTAAAAAACAAGGTTGAAGTATCCTCACAGGCAAAAAATTTGATGATTTTGGGAGAGATAGGCTTAAAGAACTTGAATTATTGGATGTTTGGTAATTGTTTGACAAGGTGACATTTTGACAATTCTTGACAAAAATAGGTGATTTTTAGGTTAAAAGAAATTGATAAAATAAAGGTGATAAAACAAAGACTAACTGGGCCTTGATCCAAAAGCACGAGGTTGATGCATTTTTTTTTACTCAACAGGGTAGAATAGGAGCACATGAAGGATCCAAATGCGTTGAAGTGGGATTCAGAGAAAATGAACTAATCTTGACCAATGTTGAAAATAGGAGACAGCATCACATTTCCCCATTTTTTATTTTATTTCAGGCAAATTCAAAATTTTTAGGGGTCAGATAAGGCATTACTAGAAAGATGATTCTATAAACATTAATGTAAAAATATTCCAAAAATCCTAGAAAATTACTTTTTGGGTTGAAATAATTTTTGAAGTTAGGTCGAATACGATGCTAATGGAATGCATAGAAGAAAAGGTGTAGCAAAACTTGAAAAATCATTCTTAACCCCATACAAAATCATTAAATCATAGACGATACATTTTCAAAAAGGAAATTTCATGAACATTGTAGGAAAAATATTTTCAAAATTCAAATAAATACTTTTATGGGTCGAAATAGCCTGAACAAAATGCAAACAACTGATTCTAGAGATTTCAGACAGCCTTAACTCCAAAAATTGTAACTTCTTCATAAAAAATGATCCAAGGGCAAATAAGATATGGCTAGAAAGGTAATTTGATGTCCTTTCAACGAAAAATATTATAAAATTTCATAAAAATGGTTTATTGTTTGAAAATGATTTTTCAAATCATGCCTATAGTGTTGTTAGGGCAAAAATATGGATTTTTTACTTTTTTAGATTTTTTAGGACTAAACTTAAGGTATGGACATCCAAATGTTTATGGTAGAAGGGAATGAGTGACACGGGCTTCATAAGCTCATTTATAGAATCCTTGTGCAGTCTAGAATGATAAAATAACCCATTGACCATGTAACAAACACAAGGACTCCAAGCAAAAGAAAAAGGCATAAACAATTTGGAATAATAGAAGAAGCAGTTTGGTTTTGAAAACAAAACATTTGGCTTAAATAACCCTTGAATGAAAACATAAAAAACTTGATTTTTCCCCAAGATTGGAATACCAATTAATTAAAACCTTAAATCCATGTTAATCCCCATTTATTAATGTTAACATGGCCTTAACTTGGAGCATTTTAGGAAAATAGATTTTTGACAAGCATGTCATGAACTAAATATGATGTTCATGACAAGTAAGCATAGAAAACATATTTAAGCAAACAAAGATGACATTTTGGTGTAAAAGAGACGAAAAAATGCAAGAAAATGATCAAGATACTAAGATAAGTTTATGAAGAAATGAAACAAGGTATGAAAATTTGTTAGAAGTTTCAATAATAGCATAAAGATGATTTTTAGGTAGGAAAAATGCATGAACATGTTAAAATGTGCTTATATAGGCATAAAACGTGATATAAGCATGAAGGAGAATGCTTTCATGACATGAACAAAAGATGAAAATTCATGACAACATAAAAACATGGTTTTTTTTTAAGCAAGAAAAATGCGTAAGGATACCAACATAAGTTTATAGAGACATATAGTATCATAGAACATAGAAGTTTATGCTTCCATGGCATGAACATGGGCTGGGAATTTCATGACAATGGTTGCATAAAAAGGTCAGTAACATCCTGAAAATCATGCAAATGGTAACAAAATAAAGAAACAAGATGAGAAAATACACTAACAAGAGTGCTAGTAGCTTTTTCTCCTAACAGATGAAGTTTTCCTAAGCAAAGACATTGCTTTTAAGCTTTTTCTTACTTGATATGAGTTAACAAGAAAAAAAAAGTAAAAGTGGCTTAAAATTATTGTCTTAAAGGTGTTTTTTCGAAGTGGTACGGTGAGCTACGAAAATGAGAAGTGTTATAGGTTTTTTATGGCTAAAATATGTGTTTAAAATGTGTGTGAATCCTATGATGTCTGCTCAGAATGTTGTGTTATATGGCCATGTGCACAGTAAAAACAAAATGCAAAAAGTAAGGGTATTTTCGGGTTTTGATGCATGTACCTCAAATGTGGACAAGGTCCAATGCTCAGCTGTTATTCAAATTCATTGGCTTGTGTGGCAAAAATAATGGATTAAGGTCACTTTATGCAGCTAAGTCATGAAAGAGTCAAGGTTACCCTCTAATAAATCGAATGAAGTCATGAATATGTTCTTAGTCATGACTATTTGAGCCTTAAAAATTGTAATTGATCCAATCACAAACCTAATGCTAAGTCTTGGCATGAATTTGGATGATTTTTTATGCCAAAGTCATGACAAATTTTATGCTTCAATGTCATGGTGCAAAGGGGTGAAAATGACATGAAGTAGGTAAAATACACTAGATGTATCAATACATAGCATATAGTATTGATACATCTGGGCAAAACCCAGAATGTATTGATATAATGAAGATTGTATCGACAAATTTCTAAATGTATCGATACAATCATTTGTATATCAATATATTTTGGCCAGAAACTAAATTTTAGCCACAATATAACCCTGTATCGATACAATTGGCTTATGTATCAATGCATTCTCTTTTTCTATCGTATAAATTGTAAGTTTTTGGATTTTGATGACGTGGAAGCTTTTTATCCATACTTAGAGGATCGAATACTCATAGAAATGCGAATTTTGCATACCTTTAGCCTCTGAACACTTCACCTTGGCTAAAAATGATGAATGGTTGACCTATGCTTGCTCAAATGACCTTGATAACACCTCAGATAGTGAGTTTTGATTCCTTTTTTTTATTTTTTATGTGGTACCTAGGCATTTCAAACCACCTTAAAAGAATTTTTTGCATAACAAGCATTCTGTCGCCCAATGGTGCCTAGTGACATTGCACCAGGCAATCATCCCCATTTTATATTTTTATTATTTTATTCTATCGCCATTCAATTAAGTCTTGAGATGTCAAAAATTAGCTCAGACAAAATATGGTGTTTACGGCTACCCTTCTTTCTATTACTTTTCAATTAAGTTATGTAAAAATGAAAGGGGTCCTAGCTCATTAAGATGTTCAAGTGTTGAATTTCTTGAAGTAGTTTGGGGCTATTATTTTGATAAAATAATGTGGACAATTGTTAATTCTTAAACCTTACCTAATGATTGAAATTGCAAATTGTTAATTGCAACATGTTTTGGTTTATATTAGAGATAAAAACAACATGACTAAGAAACTATCGCTAAGTAGCATACAAGATGCTAATAAGTTTAATGGACCAAACTTCATTGATTAAACTATCGCTAAGTAGCATACAAGATGCTAATAAGTTTAATGGACCAAACTTCATTGATTACTCTAGCAAGTATTAAGATTATCTTAATACAAGTTAAAAGGCTTATCCCATGATAGCTAATTGAGTCAAAAATAGCGTATCAAGTTCATGTAGATGACCTTGATCAAGCCACATTGCAATGATGGCTTACATGGCATTTGAACTCTTCAAGAGCTAGATTAATAAAGAAAAGTTGGCAAGGACTACTTTGATATGATCAAAGTAGAAAGCATACAAACGTTTCGATATTAGATATACACTAAGATTAATTCACTTGTCTTGGTATGTGATACCTAAAAGTCAGTATTTAAATATGTATGACATATTGTAAAGCCTAAATGAAATGAGTAGTGGAGGTCAACCCTAAGAAAATGGCAACCCTATTGATATTGATCAAAACTTTCCTTCTTAATTAATATTTCTAAAACATAATCATGATTTAGTTATAAACATACAAGTTTATTTTCATATTCACATGCTAGTTAAAGATGGTTGCTAGCATTTGACTTCATGTTTAGATTCATTCCTCATTGAATAAATCATTAAACATAGAATTTGTTTGCTGTAATATCTCTTATTATTCTCAAAGACACACTTGTAATGTATTAAGAATACTAAAATAGCCATAACTTATGGGACTCAAAAATAATTTTTGAATCTAATGCCCTTTAAATCTACACATGTAGGATTTAATGGGAAGCATTTATGATTATTTAAAAGTTGAAATCATAATTTGACTTAGTGATAAATAGCCATAATGTTAAAAATGCAATTATTCAAAGTGCTCCAAACTAGAGAGGGTTACATGTTTATACCTTAAAAGTCATAAATAAACTCTTTTGTCTAGACTTACATAATAAGTTACTTTTGGATTATTAGCTTACAAGATAAAAATTATTCTTGCAGTTGTTAAAGAACAATTGAGCCATACGAGTGCTATCTGTGTTTTGTTCTCATCCAAATTGTTAATACTTTGATAATGAGATTATCATAAATATGATCGAAGCATATTCTCACATCTAAAACATTATCCTAGTTGAGACATAATCGCTAATCAAAAAAGTTCAACATTGGATGGGTTAACGATTCACTTAATATAATTAGAAGATGTTAGCATATGCCCTAAAGCCAATCAGTTTGGATGTGGCATATATTAGTTAATAATGCAAACCTATCACTTAATTTAGTGATTCAAGGTTTTCTTTCATGTTAGTAGCATGACTGACAATCATGAACTAGTAATTCGATGAAGCCTACAGAAGACATTTGGACTTGAAAAAGATTATAATGACTTACAATTATAGGATCCTTATGCGTTAAAGTCGCATTCCTAAAATAGTTCCTGGTCATTATATTGCTAAGATGGGGCATTGACCATGCTCAAAGACTGGCATATGTTATGCTTTCTTGCTTATGAAATAAGCAATCAATCTCATGGGTTAAAATATATGGGATATTTGGGATAGCATGTTGGTGCTTATGTTATGTAAACAAGTTCACTGAACATGGCTTGTGTGAGAGCTCCATTTGTTAGTCTTTCAAGTGCCCATAAAAATGTTCTCATGTGTCAGTCATGTAACTAGTACTTTGAATTATGATACCAAGTCATCTTGTATGGGGAGTTTCATGCTTTGATATTATCACAAATGTGTCCACAAGGATATAGATGCCAAAGGTAGGGCGGTTTTGGGCATGGCATAAAGCATACAAAAGTGGATGATTGATTTAGAGAGGATTCACCACTCCAACTGACATCGGAGATATATCCCATATGTTTTTTACTTGATAAAGTTGTTGGCCAATGATTGATGAATTTAGGGGAAATTGTTTCTCCATATTCATGAGGTTAACCATATGCTTATGGTCTTTTTAGGATATTTGGTGAAATCATCGAATTACATTCAATGCTTGTTACTAAAAGTTTTTTCAAGGTTTATATTCATTCTTTAACATTTTGGTGGTCATAATAGGTTGCTAGATCCAACTCTTGATTTATGAATGTAATTAATATGATTAATTATATTCATTGCTAACATGTTGGGGACTTAATGGGTCACACACTATAGGACAATTTGCTGGATTAAACATAGGATTCATTTAAGTTAGACTTAATTGATTGAAAAGTTAAATTTGAAAACTTAATTGGAAAGTTTAATTAAGGAAAGTTTAACTCATTTTGGATTTGGGAATCCAAATCAAAATAAGGATGTCTTAGTAAGTTAATGCAAATAAATTTGTCTTAAAAAGAAAAAGTGAATAAGGTTGTCTTAGTAAGATAATTTATAAAGTATATATGTGTTTAAAACAATATACAATAAGCTTTTCTTAATAAGACAATATGGATAAGGTTGTATTAATAAAACAATATCTAAAGTAGACATTTGTTAAAACAAAAATGGATAAGCTTGTCTTAATAAGACAATGTGGATAAACTTGTCTTAACAAGACAATGTCTAAATAAACATGTCTTCAGATAAGTTGCCTTAATGTCTTAATAAGAGAATATGGATAAGCTTGTCTTAACAAGACAATATCTAAAGTAGACATCTATTAAGATAAGCTATCCTAGCCAAATTTGGAGTTGTCGAAAATGAGAAAAAGTTTCTTAGCCATAAAGAATTTGATTGCAAATCAAATTTCATCTGCTTTTATTTCACTAAATTGATCATTGCCTTGATTATGTCTAGGTCTGAGCCAAACAGTAAGAGTTAGTATTGAACTGCCAATGTATTTGGAAATAACGCTTAAGTAGCTTCATCCATGACACTATGAGATAGAATTATGGCTAAACCAGAAACCTTAGGGTGAAAATGTTTCACTTTAATAAGGAATTTAATCTTGAATTCAACTTCTATCTCTCTTTCTCATGGCAGTTGAATTTGGACACATATGGGGTAAGTTTACCCAACTTTTCAATTATTGAAGATTGGGTTAAACTTGAACAGTAAAAGATAGGAAAAGTTCTTAATCTAGTGGGAGTGTTGATAAGACTGAAACTCAATTTATTTCCTTAAAAGAAGTGATGCCAAAGTAGTTTTGACTAAGTGTGAAAAATAGTTTTCATAACTTTGAAAAACACTATCAACTTCTTAAAGAGTTTGATGCAAGTTGTTGCTTTTCTAATAAAGAAAATTAGTTTTCTTGATTAGAAATAAAAACTCCAAGGCATGTTTTGTAAAAGGTTTTTGAGAAAAGTGATTTTTGTTTTGAAAATAATTTTTAAGAACATAAATCTAGAGAATCAACATTTGGCTAAATCCATGAGATGGTATGGTTGCAATTCCACCACTCCCTTTCCATTTTTGTATTTGGCACACCTAAGAATTATTCTTAGAGGTTAAGGCCAAAGAGAAAAACTAAGAAGACTAGCCTCTTTATTAAGGTTGAGAGATTAGCTCATCAGCACAGGTGAATCACCATGCCTTGAAAAAGATCTAGTAATCATTCATATGGACATCGTTAGAAGGAAGACAGTTATGCTCCTAGTGACTTCAAAGAAAGATTAAAGTAACCATACTGGTGCAACAATTATGTAGAGATCGGCATGCTTAGAGTTACGAGACTTTAACTAGGTAAGATCTTGATATAATTTATGTTTTTAAATTCTATTTGACCACATGTAGATCTCAAGCTAAAGATCCTAAGGAAATCTAGGTATTTCTCTATTTACTTTCCACTATGCATGTTTAATTTGATTAAATGTTTTTTTTCCTATTTTGATATGCATAAGCTTGGTTTTCCCGACAATTACACATGCAAAAAATTGACAAAGTAATATTTATTTAATTAAGTTTTGTTAATATTTGCCCTAAAGCCAATCAGCTTGGATGAGGCATATACTAGTTAATGTAAACCTATCACTTAGTTTAGTGATACAAGGTTTTCCTCCATGTTAATAGTGTGAACAATCGTAAACTACTAAGTGGATGAAGCCCATGGAACACAACTTGTATGGAGAGCATCATGCTTTAATTCCATCACAAATGGGTCTTAAAAGGTGGACACTTATGGTAAGGTGGTTTTGGGCATGGCATGAAGCATAAGAAAGTGGATGAGTCATCTAGAAAGGATTCACCACTCCAAGTGACATCAGAGACATATCTCATATGTTCTTGGCTTTGGTTAACTTAATAAAGTTATTGGCCAATACATGATAAATTTAAGAAGAATTGTTTCTCTTAATTCTTGAAGTTAACCATATCTTGTAGGAACTAATATGGATCAACATATAAGTAGAAGCTGCACCATGTTCATGGCCTTTTTGAGATATTTGGTAAAAGAACCAATTACACTATAAGGCTAGTTACTAAATGGATTTTTTTAAGGTCATATTAACTCTTCAATACTTAGGTTGTCATGATTAATTACTAGATCTTGCTCAAAATCTATGAATGTATAATTAATAAGATTAATTATATTAATTGTCAATATGTTTGGAACTTATGGGTCACACACAATAATATGATTTGTTGAATTAAATCCAGGATAATTAACTATGACCTAATAAAACAAAGGTATAATGTGGAGGACGTAATTGAATTAGTTTAATTAAGTATTATTTAAGACATAAATAAATTTATGAAATATAATTAGAGAGGCTTTAATATGGTAGTAAAAATAAGAATATCTTATCAAAATCATGTCTAATAGTAGGCATGCAAATAGGGATATCTTGATTTTTGGCTAGATAATTATTTTTAGTAAATTAAATAATAATTTGATAATTAAATAATTAGTACATGAAGTAAAATTTTGCTTAGATGAGAAATTTAATTAGGAATTAAATGTTCATGCATATAAATAGTGGTTAGCCCAAAAACCTTAATTATTAAGTTAAGTGGACCCCTTTTTTGAACAGAAGTTATTTAGAGTTAATATTAATTAGGTTCATCATTAGTGGGCACTATTAATGTTGGATTAGGCTATGATATTAAATACTTAGTACTTGGGCTTGATTTCAAATGTACTAGGTAAAAAAGTTTTACCTGAATCCCTATGAGAACTCCATCTATGGCACCACTTATTGGGTTTGGTAGTAATGGGCTTGGTTGTCCCACTAGTTAGGCTTAACCTAAGTTTATATATATAAATATACATCTAAAATAGTTTTTGATAGCTAATACACTTTTGGCTATAAGAAAAACCCTAGGTGCCAAACCCTTAAGATCCTTAAGCCAAATTAGTGCAATCTTGCTCTTCTTATATAACAGGTGCACCATTTGCTCCTTTGATGATCTAGGATCACTATTGATCTCTAGGGAAAAAAAAAAGAAAACACATTTCTAGCACTTTTGGGTGTAGACAATGGTAATAGGAGCAGGAAACAACATTTGCCACTTCTTTATAACCTCTTTACAATGTTTTTCTCATCTCCCTATTCTTAAAGAAATGACAACCTTGTATTGTTCTTAATTGTATGAGAGAAAGCAGTTGCATCCTCGGTTAAGGATTTTCTAGCCTTCTAACTAGCAACAAAGAACCACTAGAAATTTGTGAAGGTTCTAATAGCCATCTTTGTGGATCACCAGTAGAGGAAAGATGTTAGTGTTGCTTATGATAACAATCATGCAAGGGTTTGACACACTCAGAGTTAAGAGTCTTTGAGTAGGTAAGATCTCTATTAGATCTATGTTTTAAATTTCTATCCGACCGTATGTAGATCTCAACCTAAAGATCTTGAGAAAATTTAGGTATTTTTCTATTTATTTTCCCTGTGCATGTTTAATTTGATTAAATATTTTTTTGCCTATTTCGATATGCATAAGCCTAGACTTCCCAACAAGTTTTTTTCATATCTATTTTTTAAACATAAATAGTTTTACAAGCATTTATTTTATTTTATTTTATTTCTATTTATACATAAATTGTTTATATATTTCAAGTATCAAATTTTGCACTTAAATTTTTAATAGGTAAAAGGAAAATTAGTTTTCTTTTAAAAAAATAAAATGAAATTTTGTTCTAGAAAAGATAAAAAATTTGATCACACAACTTGGTGCCGATAGAGTGAACACTTAGTGTTGATGAATAGGTAGGTTTAAAGATAAATACTAGTGTAAACAGAATATATATATACATATATATGGAGTGGTGTTCAACATTGAATTTTTCTAAAGAAAACTTAGTTTTTTGTTATTTACACTTATGTTGATATTATCTCCAAAAAGATAAATTCAACTAATTTATCTTATCTTGATGTAACTAAAAGGTTTCTTTTCAAATCTAGGCCATACATTTCACTTAACCTTAGTTGCTAATCATTGTAGCTCCAAAATAAATTTTGTTTCCCATTTAAATGGATCTAACAAATTTTCTGTCTTATCATTTTAGAATTCTTTATTCTTAATACTAGAATTCACGTTTCAATGATTTAACTACAATTAAGTATACAATCAAACCATAAACATAGCACATATTTAAAAATAATGAAAAGCTACTATGTTTTAGTCACTTCGCAAAAAATATATTATCTTTCATTTTATTAAAAATCTCTATTATAACAAAAAAAAATTACGGCTTTCTAAATCAATTTCTAACATTTTATTTTTTTTAGAATTAAAGAAATTCACTAAAAAATTATATAAAAAAAAATTAAGCTTTGTAACATTAAAAAATCGCACCCATTCGGAATCATTTCTGGCTAGCTAACTTCTTCATGCATTGAACAAGCATTTGCCTATTAAATAAAAAAAAAAAAACTCAAGATAAAAATATGCCTATTAAATTTAAAAATAAAAATAAAATAATTGGAGCCTTAATATTTGATCCGAATTTTAATTGTAAATAGAGATAAAATTTATCAAAATCTAAAAAAAAAAAAAAAAATCAAATAAATTGATTTTTTTAGTAATTGGAATACAAATATTTAAACAAAAAAATGGAGCAAATATGATTATTGATGTTTTGAGTAGCGCCATTTTTTAAATTTCTAGTTCTATTTTGTTAATTACTATTAATTTCACTGTATATACATTTTGCGCGCCATCTTTGAACCCCTCTACTTCCTCGTTTGCAATGAAGACAGTTTAGCTTATTTTCATTTTTTTTTTTTCTTTTTTTTGCATTCACTATCATATCATGCAATGTTTGATAAATGGATAATGTTTGAGCCTTTTAATATTTCTTTTCTTTGTGACTGTTGGTGTCGCTTGCTGTGATTAATTTTGTTTACTAAAATATGAAATGTTAACAAGTTTTTAGTTAAGTAAATCAGTATTCCGGAATAATTCATTAATATCTTTGTGATAATTTTTTAAGAACTTTTTTAGTTTTATTTATTTAAATTAATATTGCATATATATGTTTTGATTTTTGTAATAATATAAATTAATTTTATATAATTTTATAATTTTTTATACGATTTATATTCATTTAATATGACTATCATTTTTAATGTTCTATTGTAGGTTAAGTTTTGAGTAAATTAAAAATATCTAATTATGTATTCGATGTAAAAAATATTAAACCGTTAAATACATATTAAAAAATAATATTATCAATCAATATGATAGAGATATTAGATTAATTCAAAACTTTATTTGCACAATAACAATTATATTACTAAATATAATGATTATTTTGTTAAAATATTAATCACACAAAAACTTATAAAAGTATATAAAACTAATTTAATTTTATACTAATATAAATAAATCTTCTTTATATATGTAGTGTGAAAGCGCTTCTGGTAGACTAATTAAGCGCCCAAAAAAAGCTGAGTAGTAATTTGAGATTTGTTAATTAAATATTGTCAAATATAGGTGGCAAAACCGGAGGTTAATATAAGATGGAATGTAAGCAACGAATCAGCATGCGTGTAGAAATTGTAATGAAGAAAAGAGAGGCGCGGAGTAGGCAATAACTTTGAGGTAAAAGCTTGCAGCTCGGCATTGAATTAAAAGCAAATTAGTCGTAAGTGTACATACGCCGCTAAACACACCTACGCACTATTATAGTCAAAAGTTTTCATTATATTTTGCATCTTTTATGGAATTTACCTTTTTCCATTATTATTATTATTATTATTATTATTATTATTATTAT